>BMAW01021593.1:539276-566627 GCA_019974015.1 Nephila pilipes | reverse complement strand
ATATAAACTTATTCTTCAAGTCTTTTTGAACTTTTTAAAAAAAGCTTTTGACTTTTATGTTAATAAAAAGAGTTGAAAGTACTTTTTGCGAGGTTTGACTTTAAAAAAAATTTTTTTTTTCATAGCTGCCTCAAAATTAATGTTTTTGCAACTGCAATTTCGGTAGGATTGCCTAATCGTTGCTTGGCTTATTGTTGATTAAAGATAGCTTTTAATCAACTTCAACTTTGAAAAGCTTCTTTCGCAAAATGAAACTGAAAAGCACACTGTCAAGAAAGTCTTCAGTGTCAAAAATAAGTTCAGAACTGATTCTAGGGAGCTCATTTCCGAAGTAGACTTTAACATTTTCAATTCAAACCACATTTAAGTTTCGTAATTTTTAACTTCTGCTGCTTTAAGATGACGTTTTAATCGCTTAACATTTCTGGTAAGATTTTATTTACTTCCGTCTCATCAAAACTTTCCACGAGATAGGAAATCAACTTCGGAAGTGAACTTAAAATTCTTCTCTTCTTCCCAATCAAAGCAAGAGCAGTCCCTCCATCCCTGGGTACATCTATGTGCGCAGGCTATGACGGCGATCGGGAAGTAGAAGTGGAAAAAAAAAATTACAAACAGCAAAAAATAACGAGGAGGAGTACGAGGGAGAGAGTGTAAGAGAGCAAACACACGCAAAATTTTAAAATTTAATAGCAAAGTTTTTGAAACTTTTTTGAACAAATTTGGACAAAGAAGTAAAAAAGTTGACAGTTTATACCAATGGTCTTCAAACTTTGTGGACTCTCTCTCTGTATATATATCATGGTTTCGGATTCGTGGCCAGTGGTTTTCGTTCAATCGCGGGTTCGATCCTTGGCCGCTAAAGACCCACCATGTAGCCGGGGCTGATGCACGTTAACTCTGTCAGGGTCCAAAGTTGGCGCGGTGTGGAAGTTAGGAGAGTGGAGTGCCAGCTTAGGTGTCGTCCTCGTCACTTGACCGAGGTTCAAAATTACGAGGTTCGTCGCCAATAGCCCTCGTGTTGCTTCCTGTACGATGTTAGTGAAAACTAAACTAAAATCTGTTAGTACATCCAACAGACTTGTTAAACTAATCGTATATTCAAGATTTATAGAATAAATAATGCAAGTATTTCTATTTTTCAAGATTATGTTATTCTTTTTTTTCTATGGTATTATTTTCGTAAAGAATATTTCAATACAATTTTAAGAAGTAACATTTTTTATGTATTTTTATAAATAATTTCGATTATTAATAATATAAGCTTTGATAAGTATCTGTTATTCACCAATCACAGAGATATTCAAATTCTGAACTTTATTTTATTTTAAATCATATAAGTAAAAATTGTGATTGACTTTTCTTTTTCAGATAACTCAGAATAATTATTACATTTATTTAAATATTGTTGGCTACTTTTTTCAAAACATTATAATCAACTTATGATTATATTGATGTTCTTTTTAAAACAAATTTTAAAAAAAAACTATGATTCAAAACCCAAAACTATAAAAGTCCTTAACAATTCTTCCTGATTTTCGACTATCTTTCTTGTAAAGCAATTTTTATCTTTTTTCCTTATTTTTTTCAAACATCTGGATTACATTTTTATCTTGTTTGGCTCAGCATAGCCATATCTCATTCTTGAGCCATTTAACTTCACCAAAACTAAATCACGTTTGAATTTTATTTTGACGTATGGTACCCTGGGTCTAGATTCACGGAACCCTCTGGTTCTGTTTTACACAGCTAGAGGCTTGAATTTACTTTGAATTTATGTTTTACTGCCCTGGAACTAATGTAGCAGTTGAAAGATTTTTTTTCAGTTGGTAATGATTTTTGTACAAGTGAGAAATCAAGATTGAGTGTTAATACTCTAGCTGCAGCACTTACCGTAAAATTCAATATAAAGGATTATTCATTTCTTCAAAATTTCCAATATATTGTTAGAAAATGATACATTGACAAAAAAAATTCATTCAATGGAAAAATACTCCTTTAATAAATAATTAAAAGGGGTGGAAGTATAATTAGTGCATTTTTGTTTGAATAAAAAAAAATGATTGATTTATTTACTCTGTACTTAATTCTTAAATTTTTTCGCCCTCCTTTTCATTGTAAAAAAATTGGTCACCTTATATTTGAAGAAAACTAGTCTTGGTGCAAAAGGAAATATCTTTATTATATCTGAACCACTATTTTTTTTTAATTATACAAATGCTATCCCCGCAAATGAGGAGTAATATTATTCTAGGTTTGATTGATAAAATTGTTATATTTGTAATTATAGAATGGCGGGAAACGAAATTTTGACACAGTTTTCAAATATAATGATATTAATTTAGTTAGTGATTGAAAATGTACTTACTCATTTTTTCTTTCCAATTAAAAAAAAAAATAGTTCTTTCTATATAAAAGATGACTTTTTCTTAAAATTCAGTATGGATTGAAAGAATGGATGTTTTATTTTTAATATGGCTTGACTTGAAAATAATAAAAGAATTAGCACCACCAAACGATTTTATTTTAGTGTAGAATAATTATTTGAATAAACTTAAAAGTAGAAATTCCCCCCCCCTAATTTAAAATTTGATAGTAATGAAATCTCCGCTGTATTAGTCACCCGAGAGAAAAAAGTTAATTGTTTTTTTCTAAATGTTTCAATTTAATTATTTTTTATTTATTATTTTACTAAAATTTCACGTAATGACAGACATCATAATTATGAAATATCACTAAATGACGAAGATTGTGATTGGTTTTATTAGCGTCGCACTTGAAACATCACGGGGGCTATTGGCGGCGAACCTCGTAATTTTGAGCCTCGGTCAAGTGACGATGGCGACACCTGAGCTGGCACCTCCCTCTCCTAACTTCCACACCACGCCAATGAATGGACTTTGATATATTTAAGGAGCCTCGATATATTTAATGTGCATCAGTCCCTAATACTTACTTGGTCTTTAATGGCACCACGGTTCGAACCCACTTGACGAAAACAGCCAGCCGCGAGTCCGTGACACCTAATCATTACTGTCACGGATCTATAATCTATAAACTTAATCTATAATTTCTTTTTATCATTGTTGAAAAACTACTGACCCCGTTCGCTCTAGAAACTTATTAATCCAAAGGCGAAGGGGAAAAAAAAAAATAAGTAGAGAAAAATACGTAATAAATTATTTGCTCACTAAATTATTTCCTTTAATTCAGAGTTATTCTATATAACAATAAAATCGTTTGGTGAAGATAACTTTTAAAATTTTCAAAGCAAACGGTATTAAAAATAAATATCGCACATTTCCAAGCGATATTGAAATAAAAATTATGTTCAATGTTGTCACTGTTAAAAAAAACGTCAAAACAAATATTTAACTCAAAGAGTTTATTATACAGTTATTATGTTAGTCTCTCAAACTGAAATTTTATGGCGCCATATTTGATTTGAACAATTTTAATCGTTTTTTAAAAAAATTACAGCTATTGTTTTTAATAAAAATTTTACGTTTTATTAGACTTGACATTCCGAAAATTTGTCTCAGATTTTCTGTGTTGGCCTTATTCCTATTTACCACTTCAAAGATCTAATTGGCGCATATACATAAGTATCCATTGGCTCACACATAGAGACTAAATTCTTTTTGTCTGCCTTATATCTTACGTAATATAATACAAAAAATAGACAAAAAAATTTGGAAGTTTTCGTTCCTGTATTTCAAAAGTTTCAGCTTCATTAAACTTATATTACCAATTTTTCTGTTACAGACCGAAATTCTGTTTAATTAATCATCAATAAAATGTTTTAGTTTCAAAAACGAAATTTTTAAAAAAAAAAAAAAAAAAAAGTTAAATACTCTCTCTCTCTCTCTCCTTTTTAAATCTGTGGCTACAGATGGCGCCACAGAAGTGATAATTGGCTCTTCATTAAAAATAATTTTTAATTTTTACACTGTTTCTCAATACCGCAAATAAATAGATAAATAACAAAATAAATAAATAAATAACTTTATTTGAAAATTTTCAACTAATTTTCTCACAAGCCTTTTTTAGAAAATCTTGAATTTTTTTCCTCCTAATATTCGAGGGGTGAAAATGAAATTTAAGAAAAAGTTAACTGGTTATTGAGTATGTATGGAAAAGAAAAAAATGCTACAGTACGCTAAAAAAATTTTGGTATATTAAAATTTAAATTTTTTTAATTATATCAGTAAAGATGAAAACATGTGAAAATGCTCATAAAAATCGAGCATTTAAGAGAGAAAGAATTGGGTAGCTTAAAGAGAGGGAAAAGAATAAAAATTTAATTAAAATAATACTGTTTAGAGCAGAGGATCCTGAAGTGTGAGCAGCGGCCTCTTCATAAGGCGCTGCGGTATCTCATATTTTTATCACTTATGATTAGTCGTGCTTTTACAAAGGGTAGTGCGCCGCGGGGTAACCTTGTTTCAGAAAAAAGAGCCGCGACTTGTAAGAGTTGTAGAATCATTGCTTTAAAGTTTTGATACATAACTAATTTTCCATTCGTTTCACATTGCTTTTTAATTAGATTTCTTCTACTCACATTGTATGCCTGGGTCAAAACTTTAAAAGTTTTTTTTCTCACGTTTTAAAGCTCTCTATCGAGCTAGAATTTTCCATACACGATTTATTTGGATGACAATACGATAATTTAATTATAATTAAGGAAAATTAATTGATTAAAACTAATTATTTAAAGAATTAAATTTTACGCCAAGTTCTCGCCAAGTCGCCCAAAAGGTAGCCGAATCCAATGTTTAATTGAGCTAAAAAATTTTACAAATATTTATTTTAGATGATAAATTTAATAAAGGTCAAATAATAAAATAAATTATAAAAACTAATTATTGAAAAAATTCAATTTGACTCCACATTCCCTTTTGCTCTTAAAATTTAAGGTATAAAAAATTACGTTACACCAAATGTGAAGTTTGAAAAAAAAACATGCTCAAAATAATACCGTTTTTTACCGGTATTATTCAATTGCATTCAACACTACATCCCAGGGTTGGTCGCAGGGCGGCTTTCGCAGGTGAGTAGTGCGGCTTTTATGAAAATAAAATATATCTGTGAAATATGGTAACTAAGAGTACTCAATGTATAAAAGTGATTAATTTTCATCATTTAATTTTACAAAGTTTTAATAAATTTAAATTGATCAATGTCCACACAAGTTATTATTTTATATCATGGTCGTGAGATCATGACTGGCGTTGTTTGAGTCGAGCCATGGATTCGAATCCTCTAGCCAATAAAGACCTGTCGTGTAGTAATGTGGATGCAAGTTAAATCTTTCGGGGCTCAAAGTCCTCGCGTTTTGTGTGTTAGGGAAAATAAAAGGGTGGTGTGGAAATTCAGGTGTCGTCTGTGTTCAATAACTTTTAACTAATAAACCATTTATTTTTTAATCGATTCGTTTTTCCAATTCGTTTTGTATATCACATGTTTTGATGAAGATGGATTTTTCTTGAGGCGGAATATAAATCTGATTATACGAGTGGAGTAAAACTACGATACTGCTGTTGAAAACACACACGCACGCACGCACACACACACGCACACACACACACATACACACACACACACACATATATATATTAGTGTTTTAGCTTTGTTTATTTTCGTCAGCGTGTCAATATCGTTTCTTCTGTTTCTTAAATATTGTTGCGCAGAAAATTTGGACTTCGTTTTTCTTGAAAAACGACTGCTTTTGCAGGAAAAACAATTTTACAGACAATTTTTGGAACAAATAAGCAATGTTATATAGGTAGGAGATGACTTTGGGGATACATTTGGTAGCCAAATTTGTTGACAAAATTAGTTGCTTCTAAAGAAAGGAGAAACCCTAGAACAAAAAAGAACATATGATACCTTGTGTGTATCAGTCTGAGTGTATGTAGAGTATATGTTCTTGGTGCGATATTGGATTACGTATTTTGAACTGCTGTGTTTGGACGCGCTTTGTATTGGCGCTATCGTGTAATCAAATGTAATGTATTAATTGCTTTCTATTGAAATGAAATATACTGCTGTTTGTAGAAAATGCAACACCATGAAAGAATCATCAGAATCAAATGAAATTTAATGCAGAAACGACTTGTACTGATACAAATAAATGATGAAATTTTCAAAACAAAAGAAACAAATTAAGCGTCCGAAATCAGTATTTGGTGCAGCCACCATGCGCTGCAATAAGTGCTGCTATACGACGTGGCATGGAGTCAAACAGATGTTGAATATCTGCTTGAGGAAGAGAATTCCATATCGCTTGTATGCGCAACCAAAGTTCGTCTTTGGAAACTGCAGGACGCGGATCACGAGCGAGACGCCGACCAACCATATCCCACACGTGCTCAATAGGCGACATATCCGGTGAATAAGCAGGCCAAGGAAGAAGTTGCATGCGTTGTGCTGAACAGAAGTCTCGAACAGTCCGCGCAACATGTGGGCGTGCATTATCCTGCTGAAAGATAGCTCCAGGGATGCCTTGAAGGAAAGGAACGACTTCGGGCTGTAGCACTTCACGGACGTACCTGTTGCTATTGAGATTACCCTCAATTCGTATCAAATTGGATCGTCCATGATACGAAATCGCACCCCAGACCATAACTCCGGGTGTTCGACCACTATGTCGTTCAATAATACACTCAGGAAGGCAGCGTTGACCGGCATAACGTCTAACACGAACACGGCCCTCATGGGTCCACAAATTGAAGCGTGATTCATCTGAAAAGACAACTTGGTGCCAATCAGCTCGCCTGTCTCTGTGCTCAAGAGCCCACTGCCGACGCAGCCGTCGATGATTCGCCGTGAGGGGAATCCTGTATAAAGGCACCCTTGCACGCAATCCACGGCGCAGCAGACGACGACGAATTGACGAAGCCGACAATTGTACACCTGTAGCAGTAGACCAACGTGTTGCCAGCTGCCTGGAGGAAGCTGTGCGATCATTCACCGCCATGCGGAGCAGGTGTCGATCATCGCGCTCTGACGTCACCTTCTGTCGTCCAGTGCCTGTTTTTCGAGTTGTTCGGTGCTCGTCGGTCCACTGCTTCCAAACTCGCATCACTGTGGAACTGTTCCGCTGCATACGAGCTGCTATTGCGCGATAGGAAAATCCTCCTTCTCGAAGGCCGATTATCCTCCCTCGTTCAAACTCCGTAAGTTGCTTGAATTTCTTATTCTTCCGTCGTGGAGGCATACTCAGGTCTCACTAAACGTTTGCCACTAACAAATAATCATAGACTTTTTTCAACGTCCCGCTACAGCACTTTATTTATACGCTTTCAGCATCAATTCAGAGGGCGCTGCGCGCGCCGCGCACGCGCGATGGCTCTGAAACTTTATTAATTTGCATAATATCCTATAATTGACATTTGCTACGAATTTCATTTGATTCTGATGATTCCTTCATGGTGTTGCATTTTCTACAAACAGCAGTTTATTTTGTGTTTTATAGAGAGCCTCGGAATAAAACTTGGATTTAATCGGAGAGAGCCTGATTTTTAATTGCGTAGACCTTGCCTACATTTAAAGATGATCAATCATATAACAATGTCCTATATGTGAACGTATTTATGTACGTTATTTTCTACTATTTCATTGTGCTTACGAAAAATTTCGTAAGAAATTTTTCGTAACATTTCTTACGAAAAATCGAAAGAAACTGCTTTATATATCCGAAAGTTAAGTTCGTCTCTCCCCTCCCAGTGTTGATGATTTTTGTACTTCGTAGAGGCTCTTAGTTTATCGTTATTTATAATAACCCTTAATAAAACTGAGTCATCTTCGACAAGGAAAAATAATAGATTTTGTAAGATAACAATAATAGATATTGTACTGATTCCATGAAATAATTTTGTGAATAAAATCTTTAAAGGCTAGATTTGCTTGTAGATTCTTTACTAATGTCGTCCCTTTTAGCTGTTAGCAGCCGCATATTTGATTCAACATCCCAGGATGAATCAAAGCCTTCATTTGAAGATTCCTTAAGATAATCTGACTTTCGCTTTAGTCTGCTAATTCCTCTCTCCAATCACGTTAAAATTCGATTGAACATAATGAAGACAACGTAATTTTGATGCGTGTGTTCTTCTTTTCGACTAGTAATGGGCTTTGCAATAAACATCTATCTTCTTTTCTGGATTTTTTTTCATCTATGCTAACAATATGAGATGCCCAGTTCCTTCGATTCACTTTAAAAACTTTAATGATATCAGGCTTAGTAAAAATTCTATAAAGTTCAGAATTAAAACGTTTTCGCCGAAGGCCATTTTCATTGACGCCACCGGGAATACTTCTGAGAATCTTAGTCTTAAAAGCTGCAATTTCGGATTCTCCAGTTTTAGTTAGAGACCAAGTTTCCGAGCCATACATTAGCATCTACCTAATGAGAGATTTATATATAAGAAGCTTAATTTTGAGGAGAGAAAATTGGACTTCAGTAAAGAGTGGAGTCAAAAGAACATTTTGTTGGCCAGTGAAATATTATTTTGGTTCTCAGAAATACTGTCATTTTTTGTGATAATCAGAGACCCAAGTTGAGTAAAACGTGGTACACTTTCAAACTAATGAGAGTCAATTTTTAAATGATTGAGTAAATCGCACTTGATGACGTTTTCTACAGGCATATACTTGGTTTTAGACTCATTTGTTATCAGTCCCATACAATTTGAAGAAGAGAATGCTTCTCTCAAAGCTGGGACACTCCTAACAAAGATATCAATATCATCAGCGTAAGACACAAGCTGAACTGATTTGTAAGTGTTTCCGTGAATGTTGATATTTTAATTACGAATATCTTTCTCCAGCGTAATATTGAAGAGACGACAGGAAAGAGAATCACCCTGTCAAACACCATTATTAACACTTAGGCCCCTTGAGAAGGCAACCCTGATACATAATTATTCACGAACCCTTAAGAATCAACAGCAGTATTTACATTTGAAATTTGTGTACTTAACTTTAAGTATATATATCTAGCAAAAAACTCTACTGAATTTAGGACTTTAAAAGTTTGCAGACTGCTTACGAACACAACATTCTATGCACTGAACATGATTATAATTTCAATAATAAAATTTAATAGAGTTTAAAAAAAATTAATTTTATAATTCAGATTTCTCATAATTTTTAAGCAAATACTGTGCCATATTAAAATTTTGTCAGTGTTTATTAGGAAAAGTTATGTTCTCTGTTTAGAAAATAACCTCATTTTATTACGTGGAAAATATCATAGTAGATTTTGAGGAAAGTCTACTAGAATCCTAAAAAAAAAAACCCATATTTTGAGAAAAACGCAAATACAGGTACTTTTCTTTATCGAGTAGCATGTGGGTTTACAATCTTAAAATTCAATTTTCGAACATTCTAGTTATCAAATTTTCATAAATAATATGTCTACCGATTCGGAGAAGCCCCTTTCTTTAACAAAAAAAAAGGGGGGGGGGTGTAAATTTCGATTTTTTTTTTTTTTTTTTTGTATTTTAGAGTCTCAGATACCGTGCGAGAAAATATTTCGAACATTTATACGAATTCGGATAACCGACATTTTAAGTTCAAGTAATTAATTTTTTCAATTGAGAAATATTTCTATTCTTTGGCAAGAAATGGTCAACCCCGGAGAAAAAAGCTTCAAACCGAGCGTTTACAGGTCCGGTCCCAAAAAAATATACGTGAATTCTATCATAAATTGTTCAGTGAATATCCAAAATAAACGAGACATAACATTTTTTCTTATGCATGCGTGTTTTTCCCCCCCAAATATTAATAAAACAACTCATTTCTAGAAGGAAACAGAACGGAAAATGTTTTCCCACTGAATCATGGATATACTTCATTTCGTTTCTAAGAAATCCGATACTTAATAATTTTAACATTCGACATTTCAGATAACATATCTCATTAAATATTTACCATGAAGGGAAAGGGGAGAAATAAAACTCCGTCCTGATGAAAGTTGTAGAAAAAGATATTCTTCGAAATGTTTGCTTGTTAATTTTCTAAAATAATATGATTGTTACCAAGTGGTAGGAAAACAGGGAAACTATCTATTCAGAAGTTGACGATAAGAACTGTTTGTAGTTCCTCTAATAGTACCAGCGTAGTATAAATAATAAGGTCGGTAAAAAAAAAAGTAAATATAAAATAAAGACCGTGAGAAACTTTTCCCTTTTCACGGTACGCATACTTACGTGCCTGTAATAACTGCAACTCGTAATAAAAAGAGTTCTAGTTTGAAAAAATCATAGATAAACAATCCGTTAGCGAATACGACTTCGTGTGTGTGTTTGTGAAGTTGGGAAAGAGATTGAGCTAAAATATTAAAGTAGGTAGCAAAGAATGTACAAAAAAAAAAAAAAGAAGAAGAAGAAATTCTGAGAAAATACAATGCTCAAAAAAAAAAAAATTCAGAATTCGCTCTACCTAGAAAATACATCATTTAAGCATACTTGGCAAATAATTTAAAAAAAATTTCGTTTTGCTAAAATACAAAAGAAGGGGTAGAAGAGGAAGCTGCGAGAAAGAAAAAATGAAAAGAAAAAGAAAAAAGTGACCAAAAAAAATTAACAAGAAAGAAATTCAGTGTCTAGTTTCAGGATTCTATTTTGTTGCTGGTGTTATGAAAGATTCCTTTGTTTTTAGAACGAAGTAATGCGATATTTTAGAATGTGTGAAAGCTTCGCTTTGGAATCTGTGAATGGAAACTTCTTGGGTGGTGGGGAAAGGAATCTTTGAATCTTTCTTTCCACAGGTTTACTGTAACCTTTGGGGGAAAGTGGAACCATACTAATATTGAAATCTTTAAGTCTTCGTAATACAGTTGAGCTTTGCCGAATACTCGGATTATCCCCTTTAACTCGGATTTCCGGATAGTTGGAATTATACCTTCAATTTTCTGCCTTACATGGTATTTTCTATGTGACGTATTTACTCCATTGAAAAATAAGCGGTTCACGGTACCCGATCTTAAATCCTAAGTCCATTGACTACCAGATTGTTCAGCTGTTTATCTTTAAACGTGCATTTAATTTACATAATGTTTTGCATGTGGTTTTCGTTTCCTGTAGCATACTCTATGTATGATTCACTCTGAAGTCAATGCGGGAAGTCCAGAAAACAATAACTCGAGATAAAAATCAACGTTTTTAAAAACAACGTTTTTATGTAGTGACAAAGTATATTAATTATTATACATTAAATTCAAAACAAACACGTGATAAACACATCAAAAAATTTAATTATAATTTCAATTTAATCAATCATTTATTGAATATTTTTTACTGAAAAATTTTACAGCACATACAAGCCTTTCCATCTTAGTTTCCAAATATTTTTGGATTACCAGATCTAACAGCGTGGAGGTGAGGTGAGGCTTATTTGAGTAATATGATTGGCTAAGTGTAGATAAATCTACATACATTACACGTCATACTCTTCTAGACCCAAAAACGTGAACAAAACACAAACGAACTTTACTAAAAAATTACGAATTGAGCAAATAAAAGTTATGCATCTAATAATCTCAAATTCATGATTTAGAGTCGACATGCCAATCATTTAAATTCTACTTTCTTAGTACTTCTGAAATGCTGTACAAATTCTAGAAAAAATAATTTTTAACTTTAAAATTTACTTAAAAACTCACTTGTAAACGTATTAAAAAAATTCATAATATAAAATCAAAACATGCATTTGAAAGTTTGTAAGTCATTCGATTAAAACTGGGAACCAGAATTCAGAAAAAATTATTGTGATATGACATGGTGCCAAATATTGGAAACTTTCTTTCTTGCAAATGATTACTGACTAAAAGTCAGCAACCCTTACTATCTCGGAGATAGTAAAGGGGAGATAGTTTCTCCTCTTTGTGAGTACAAAAGTTTTACGATACCTCATGCGGCGTATGGGGGAATTGCCGATGTTCACCGAGAGGGAAAGAAATTTTTTCCTCAAAACGCCGAGTGGAAGGGATATTTTGACTTATTAAAATTATTGAAATATTAGTTAAAACCTATCGCAAATGTCTAAATATTGCATTGTTAGGCAAGTAAGAACGATTCCCAAAGTTTCAAAGTTCTAGCTTGATGGGAAGTTGGTTAAATTAACGATCGAAAATTTGATGACACACACACTCACACACACACCAAGTGAAATTCAGGAAAATGTTTTAATAATAAAAATTGAAACAATTTATCTTTTTTATACATTAATTCAGAAATATTTGGTTGATTAATGTGATCATAAAAATAAACGAAGTCTTTTTTTCTAAGATATATACAGGATATACAGGACATATAAATAACAACGTAAGTATTTATTGGGGACAGTGGCAGCATTTTAAAACCTAAACGATTAGTACCTTTTAGCAGATGAAAAACATAAGAAAGTTATATAAAAATAATAGAATAACATTTGTTGTCATGAGTTTTGAGTTTATTCATTTTAACAAGCATCTTCTTCGAGTTATCTAAATCTAAATTTTGATCTCTTAGTGTTGTTGGAGGTGCATTTTACTAAATTTCTCAGTTTTTTTTTTTTTTTTTTTTTTTTTTTTGGAATTGTTCTTCGTTAGGATAAAATAATGATTGAATTACTTGTGCATTTTTAAGATTACTGGCCTATCTATTTTCCTAAAAAAAATTTATGTCAACTCCATGAAAGGTATCAATCATCCTTGTCAAAATTGTGTTTTTACACCTTTACAATGATTCTATTTTAATTATTTTAAAAAGTCAGAATTTTTACAGTTATTATAAAAAAAATATTCTTATGTTTTAACCAAAGTTTGGATATTTCAAATTAAAAGGAAGCGCATAAATAAAACTCACTATAAATTAGCTTTTTCATGCCTGTACTTTGAACAATTCTAAATAGCAGAACTTACAGTTACAGTTATATTATGAATTTGTTGTTTTTCAGTGCTACCATCAAATATCGAAAGAAGAATTTAGTTTTTATTTCAATGTTTATGTGTAAAAAATTTTGATAAAAAGGGGACTTATTCACAATGCCTTCTGTAATTATTGTACAACATATAAAGACTTAAAAAACGAAGTAATGAATAAATCGTTTAATAAATAAGAATAATAGTATTTATTCCATTGAAATTAACAAAAATTAGAAAATATAAAAAATGGACTTAATTTCATTGGCTTCTAAGCGACTCATATAAAAGCACCATGATCTTTTTTATCAAACGTGCATTATTAGGGTTGTAAGGGGCGATGTTAACATGGTTTAAGCGTTGCGTTTTATAAAAATGTAATTTAATTGCAGCTTTTTCTTGTGTTTAATAGTGTAGTCTTGTGTTTAATGTTTAGTTTAATTATAGTTTTGAGAGTTTGACTTCTTATGTTTACTTTAAAAAATTTAATGCTGACATAAATCAGAATTTAGTATTTTGTAACTGGCTTTTGAGTCACTGCGAGACCGATCGCATATCGATTTTAATTTTAATTATTATTTGTATCACGGATATTCCAGATCGTTCTGTACGATTTTTTTTAAATTTCAGAAGCAATTTAGCAATTTCCATAATAACAATTGTTTGTTTCATCCACATATTTTGAAAAAATATTTTCTCTACTGAATTATACTTTTTTATTTCATTACTTTTTAATTATTTCTTTTCTTTTTTTTTACTTCTGATAGGAATGCATGAAAGAAAAGGAAGGGTGCGGGACTTACAGCTGTTCAAGGCCAAGTCTACAAAACCTTAGTTACATCTCTTTTGACCAGTGGCAAATGAAATACGATGCTACATCGTCTATATGGATAGTGTCTCCATGTTTTAATTTTAAAATATTTTTTTTTTTTTTTTTTTTTTTTTTTTTCCTTTATCTTCGGTAAATGCCCGGGGTATCGTAGGGGTCATGGTCTCGTACTCATGTGCGGAACTCTTTCCGTCGATCGCGTGTTTCAGTCCTGATATCACTATAGACGCCTCGTGTAGAAGGTTGAAGCTCGTAAAATTTGTTCAGGTTTCAAGTCCTCCCGTTGGCGTCGTATAGAAGTGTTAGGAGAAGGATATGCAAGCTTATAGGTGTCATCTTCGTCAGTTGATGAGATTGAAAATTACGAGGTCCGTCTCGTGTTATTTCTAAGAATGACGTTCATAAACAATCAAAAAAATTTACTTTATCTTTGGTAAATATGATTCATACTTGATTTGCTCGATATAAAAATAATTTTCTTTAATTATATTTTATTTTATTTTTTCCGCGTTTACCGTTTTACCTGGATTTTCGAAATCCCGAACTGCTCTTTTTCCAATAAATCCAAATTAACGAGATTTCACTGAATGTGTCTTGTTTAATGATAACTTATTCAAAAATCAGTGTGCAAAAACTGTTTATTTTTATAGAAATTAAAAGCATTCCAAATATGTTAAACACTGTTTCAGAATAATAATACGAAATGTAATACTTTAACTGAAAAAGGTATTATGTATCGTATGATGAATAAATAGTATATATGCAAAATATTTAAATATATTTTAAGTAAGCAACCTCATGGTTCCTCAAATGAGTAAAGAATTATCTAAGAATTTGGAAAAAAAAAATGCTTGTGAATAAGGTTCTCCTTATTTCGCAGTATCGTGGGTACATATGTTGGATTCAAATATGTTAATACAAAAAAAAATTTATAAGCATTTAAAACATGTTTTCACAAGCTTACTTGTGCTTAACAATATTAAATACTTGAAACATTACATATAGATGAAAAGAATATTTTTGGAACTTTTCGTAAATAAGCTGTAATGATAAACTTTTAAAATGTACGTTCTTTTTCTTTCTCTATCTCTCGAACCTCATAGATACTTTAAGCACTTTAAACATTTGAATATTTGTAAGAAACATTTGATATTTGATAAAAATCCTTGACATGACGTGAAAATTTTTGAATTCGACTGTTTTTATTATAAAAAATGCTTCTTTAATTTATCGATAGGTAAAAATTAGAAAGTGCCTATAACTCTCAAAAAAAAAAAAAAAAAACCCTCTGTTTCTTAATATCTAACCCTTTCTCTTTCCGTCTTTTTAACTCTCCATTTCTCCATCTCATAATAATTCTCTAAGTGAATCTCTTAAACACAATCTATATTTCCATATCTTAATAACTCTTTCGCTCAAACTCCCTAATTTTCCCTCTCAATCTCCTTAGCTCTCTATCTTTTAATATCATTAACTCTTTATCTATCTCCTCGGTCGCTTCAACTCTTTATCTATCTCCTCGGTCGCTTCAACTCTTTATCTATCTCTTTAACTTTCTATCTATCGATATCTTTGTGGCCACGGTAGTCTAGTGGTTGTGATCGCGAACTTGTGGCCGGCGTTGTTTTATTCAGAGGGAATTTTGACTCTCTTCATGCCACAAAAGACTCGTATCGAAGCAGCCATGTGCATCCCAGAAAATAATTGTCAAGATTTTTCTGGTCCATAAGACCGTCTTCGCCTTCTTCTTTGGAGCAAATTCATCGTAAATAATCCATTGTTTTTATTGTTGAGAATGATGGTCGATTCAGGTTTCCTAGGCGCTGGCGGTGACACAGCAGCAATCAAATTTGATTTGTCGATAAATGGCTGCCGATTAAAAACTAACCTATGAATCAAGTTTACATTTATTATGGCTCCTTTTAACAGACGCCAAAACGAAATGGTAACAACCAATTGCCTTAGCAACTTCATCTCCGGTCATAAATAAGTACTTTTTGAGCCACCCTGGTACTGTGTCGTTCAAAATAAGCTGCCGGAAAACGGCCACTCGCGTCCAATAAAACCAAAAGAATGATTTTTCAAAATTCACCCGCCTTCTTGCAGATACGAAAGCCTCCGCTCCTGCTTATAAATTTGATAGTCATCAAATAAGCTTTTTTTTTTAAAAAAAAAAATAATTCGGTATGTTTTTTAGAAGTAATTTACTTTTCATGTCAAAATTCTTTTGTTTTGAATGATTCATACATTCATTATGAAGTTTACTTAGATTTTACTCTTTATTATTAAAAAAATTCAATTCCGCTCTAAACATCAAATCTATCCCAGAACAATTTGAAATGATTCATATCCGTTATCAAATGTTATAATTGATCATTGCAATTTTAAAAAAAGCATGTGTAACTATTTACGAAATCCAGTCAATGAGAAATCTAGAAGTACAATTTCAAAATAAAGTTTCGATTTACCGAAAATAAAACAATAATTTCCTGTATTGTATTGCATTGTCATAGAGAAATTAAAACGGATAAACAAATAATTAAATCAGGAAAATTCTTATTAAAAGTGTTTTATTTATCATTGAATTAAAACACTCTTTTAAATAAAAGCTAGTTATTCTTAGAAAAATATAATAGAATGGTTATATTTTTTGCTTCATAATTACAGTTTTACTTCCTCCCCGCCTCATATATTTAAAGCTAAATAATGTATACAATTTTTAAGAAAATGAATTAAAAGCTTTCGGTGAGTCACATTAAAGACAAGACTAAATTTTCATCTATTTTCGTGCATTTCCGGTGGATTCGTTCTTTTATTATAAACTTTCTACCTTGTTGGAAAATTTACATTTTTCCTGTTCAATGGGTATCATAAAGTTTTAATTATTATTAATGAGATATCTGGATACAGTTTTAAATATTATTAAATGTATGAAAATGTATCATTTTCTTTTTTAACTACAAATAACCGAGATGTATGGATGAAGTTTACTCTGCATATTAATTGATTCTTATGTGCATAATATTGTAAATTAGAGCTATTCATGTTGTTTGGTTTCAGGTAGCCGTAGATTGTAGTAACTCACTGGATTGTACAGTTTTAATTATTATCTTGGGGTATCATTAAGTTTTAATTATTTCTAAAAATAATAGAGATAAAAACTTAATTTTTATTTAGTTATCTTTATACTTCAATATACATAGTCATTCTTCATAGATATACATTTATCCCAGCGTTTTTTGACTTATCGAAGACCGTCTTTGCAGAACTCGGCAGTTTGAACTCTATCTTATCAATGCTGCGGATGACTTCAAGGTGAATAGCTGTAATTCACAACATGCGCTTATAACAATCAATAATTATACATAATAATTTTTGTTCAGATATCTCGGTTATTTCTTGGTATAATAATTAAAGCTATACGACACCTCCTCGTACATGTGTATGTGATCCTTTTTTCTGTTAATTTTTATTCAAGATCATAACAAATATTTAATACAGCTTCAATTCATTTATTTTTCGTTTATTATTAGAGACAACATATTTTATATCCTTAGACTCTCCCGTCTTTTTTTTTTTCTTGCTTCTTTAACCCTCCCTCCGTCCAATCTCTAATTTGCGCAAGCGATTGTTAAGTATATAAAAGCTTGGGAAATTGAACAGTTTTTAATGATTTGATAAGAAATATGACACAAACCTAATGAGAAAATATTTATCTATCATGTGACTTCTGTCGAGCATTATTTGAAAGGCAGACCATTAAAAAATAATAAATTTATTTTTATGTGTGTTTCTATGCAAATTCGTTATATAAATTGATTAGACCCAACCTTGTAAAATGTTACTCCCTCCTTTTCATTAAGGGGGACGGGAATTTTTCGAGTATGAGAAAGTTATAAATTAACATATAAAAGAAATAAGTGTGTGTGATTGCATCACTAAAACCCTTAAGGGCTACCATAAGATAAATTAAAAAAGTGGTCGATTAGATTCCTTTAATATAGGATTAATGTTAGGAATCTCATACTGCTAAATATTAAGTTTACCGGAAAGTTCTGTTCGCATGAGAAGTGAAAGAAAACAATACATTTTCCCTACATTTAAAACTGTGTCACACCATTTTCTGAACATTTTACTCAGCTCAAGTCTGATACACATGTTTCACTAGATAACTTCTGCTCATTATCTTTTTCATTCTCTTAACTACTAACCAACCACGGTACTAAATTTGTCGCTGCTTGTAAAAGCAATTTATCAAATATTTTCGCTTCACATCAATAACTAATCCAGTCCAATTAAGTATCGTTTCATTTATCTATCTCCGTAGCTCAGAATTCAAAGAAAATCTCCAAAAGTCACCTAAGTGTTAGTTAAAGGGGAAACGCAATTATATGCTGTCACATCACAGTAAATGGATACATGTGATATATATTGTGATCCGATATTGGTTTAGACTCTCTGAGATTGGAAGAAGACGGTCATAAATGCGTTTATAGCCATCTTTCAAAAATATTAGAAATATATTAGAAAATTTCTGTCCGTTTGTGAAGTAAATGGAAATTTTCTTACATTTAATGTACTGTTTCATTTCCATCGTTGTTAGAATTGGAGCATAAATATTCCAGATAGTTGCCTCATAAGTTAAGTGTGAAATCAAGCGAGTCGATATCTCCACATCTCTGTTTGCTCGGAACAAAAACGAGCTCTTCTTGGACTGTATGATAACGGGTAATGAAAATTGGATTACCTGCGAAAACATAGTAAGGAAACGTGCTTACTGTGAGCTCTTAAATCTTGACTTCTCCACCTTTAAACCGCGATTAAACCTAAATAGGAAAATGCCGTGTATAAAGTGGAACCTACAAGGATAAATGCATTAAGAATTAATAAAACATAACGAACAGCTCAATCCGGAGAGATACTGTCATCGAATGAATGACTTAAACAAAGAGCTGAAGAAAAGAGATACCCGATGTTCAATAGGAAGCACATCACACTGCAACCAAATAATGCCAGACCATAAACTGCTTTGAAGACATCAGAAAATCGTAACCTAAGCTGGGAAATTCTATCGCATCCAACCTATTCGCTGGACCCAGTAATCATTTGTTTCTCTCCCTGCAAAATTGTTTGAAAGGGGATAAGAATTAAAAACTGAAACAGATTTTAGCCAAGTGCCTGCTTCAGTTCTTCACTTCCAAAGACAAGGCATTTTTCAAAAATGGTACTTCACAAATTGCCGCCATGCTGGCAGGAGGTGATATGTAACGATGGAAATTATATAGTACGATGAATTTTATTAAATGTGTGAAAAATACATTAGTTTTTTTTATCTAATTTCATAAACACACAGACATGACTTACCAGTAGACCATATATTTAATTTTATGCAAATGATTAACGCTGAATTAAGAAACAAATTAGTAAAGCGGCCAAACAGAGTGATTAGACGCATTAAAAATTTTCAGGCACAAAAATCAAATATTCATTAAGTACCAGTTGGGGAAAGGTTTTACATAAAATAAAATATCATGAGAGGAAAAGAGTAATACAAGCATTATTAGTAGTATAATTGTAAGTTAAGCTATTAAAACAGAGGGTATTAAGTATTTACTCGAAAAAGAAAGAAAATATATACTTAATTAAAAATATTGGGTGTTTGAATTAATTTTTAAAGGAATTTTCGTAAAACTAAGCGTTAATTAAAAAAACAATACTTGTTATTCAAAGAGCTGTCCACCGTTGGCTACCACTTTTCCTCATCTTTCTCTCAAAAGCCAGATTCCATGCCACTCTTTTCTTGTTATTTTTATAAGAATGGAAGCACTACTCAGAATTTCATGAATCCTCGCTTGAAACAAATTATAATCAGCAGGGGTAATGTCTAGCGAATAAGGCGGGTGGGGTGAAACATCTCATTGAAGTGTTACCGAATAGTTTTTGACTTGTTTCGCAACAAACGGCCAAGCGCTGTCATACTATAAAATAACTTTGCAGCGTCTTTCGACGTACTCGGGTTGATCTATTGCTTAAAAATCGATATTTGAGGTTTAAAAATCGACATCTGCCGATTCTTGGTGAGTTAGAAATTGATCCTTATTGAGTTATGCTATTAATTTTAATCTTCGAACTTTTACGGTTGGCCCGGGGGCGCTCCTTGACTTCAATACCTAAATTCCCATTTTTAAATAGTCGGAATCATTATTCACAAATGAAAAAAAAAAGTATCGTTTCTCCCAAATTGCGTTTCGTTAACATTTAAAAACACACACACAAAAAAATTATGATGTTAATACTTCAACGGAATGTCACACGCTGACAATATTAGTTAAAAGGTGGCGCTACACCATGGAGTCTGTTCCAGAGTTTACCGATTGCGCAAAATACAGTTAACGCCACCTGATGAAGATCTTTTAAAATTAATTGAAAACTCTCAATATTAACTGTTTTAATTGTTGATTACAGCTTCTTTATATGAATTTTTAGTTAATCTGTAATACGCTGATATCTATGTTACAGTCGGAAGGAAATTGTTCGATACGAAACCCATAGCAGCTTAAAAGGGGAAAAAAAAAAAAAAAAAAAAGTCAGAGTAATTACTCATTACACCTGATATATTCTAGGTAATATTTGAGATGAGATGCTTAATTTTTGGTTCGTTTCAAATTTTGGATCTGAAAGAGTTTTCATCTTTCTTTAACAAGTTGGGAGGGCTGTCTTACTTTCGTAGATAAAATAATTTTTGTAAGAAATCCCTGAATTTTAGTGAAAAAAAAATGTCTGAAAGTCTTCGTCACTTGACTGTGGTTCAAAATTGCGTGACTCGTCGCCATTAGCTCTCGTGTTACTTCTAAGTGCAACGCACCAGTAAATTATCAATCAATCCACCTTCACGTCATGACAATGAGGAGGGGCTTAGCCCCGATAGACTCAATATGCATCAATCCATCTACAAAATATGAATTTGTTTTCAATATTGAAAGGGTTTAATATTTAATATTTTACAAAGAATCGTTGTTATAATACATTGGTACTTATTATATTTAAATTATTACATATGAAATTTATATATTAGTTTTATTACACGTTACACTCGAATATGGATGTTCTAAACGCGTCTTTGGTATCAAAAGCAGTTCATAAGTCACTCTATATTTGAAAGCTAATTAAATCCCGAATTTTGTACAATGCGAAAAAAATTCGTTTCCAAAACTGAATTTTGTTCTCTATTTTTTAAATGAATTCTAAAGAAATTTCAGCAATAATGTGAATTTTGTTTCACGACTCCAAACAAAAAAAAAAAAAATTTCAGAATCTCAATCCCAGTCAAATGCAATGAATGATTTAGCATCATTCAGTAATAATAGTTTGAAAAAAAAAAATAAACACACACTCACAAGATAAAAAAAAAAAAAAAAAAATTTCGTCAGAATTACATTTCTCACATGGCTGATTATCAAAATCGAATAAAATATCTTCCTTCTTATTAATTAATAACTACTAAGAGACTCGTGCTTGAAAATATCCCAGCATAAAAAAAATCGTAATAAAAAAATATCCTTTATATTTTTCCACCGAAATACATCATCGTACGAATTCAGTTTCCCAAATTAAGGTCCGGAGAAATTTTTCGAGAGCTTAGATTTAATCTCTATTTAATAAGAAACATTCCGTTTAAATAAACAGGAAGGCAAAGAAGCGAATAAGAAAAAAGTAAGCTCACCTCTGCGCGAAGCAAAGTTTCTAGTTTTTAATCTTTTTCCATCGCAGCCTAGTTATAGCGCAGAGAAATTTTTAAAGCTGTACACGTTACTATAAAGAAGCCATAAAAGTAATTACGTCTTATTTTTGCATAAAATTCGAAAAATATTTTCAAAAAGCACGTAAGAATTGCGTTTGCTGTCTTTCCTTTTTACATTTCCCCCCTTCTTCCTTATCCGTCCTCTTCTGACGAGTAATGACGATATTTTCGTTTGTCACGACGTGCGATGTTGAAGTCCATGGGGGAAAAGGGGAAGTGAATTCTCTCTCGAATGGGAAAGTTTTACTTGTTAAATTCCGATCGATGGAATGTGTAGAAATAGAAGGGAAAAAATGAGGAGATTCGGGATAGGGATGTCAAGGATTGGTGTGCGAAAGGGGAAAGATAAAAATTACAAAAAATGCCTCGAAAATTCAAGTACTTCTTTCTATTCATAAAAATGAATTAAAAATAAATTAATAAGTAATTCAAAGCGTAATTCTCTCAATCTTTGAAACGGAGAAAAATAAATCGATCCTTTTTCCAAGCAGATAATCATAAACAATAACTTAAAGAAAACTACGTCGATTAATGGAAGTGAAACAAAACAAAGTACAGAGTTATTCAAAATGATTAATCCAAATTCAAAATTCCACATTTTTCTAAATAAGCGACGCAGAATGATAAGTAATACATGAATGCAAAAGGAAAATATAGGTTTTTACAAGCGTTCGATATAACTTTATAATGTCAGTTAGGTATGTAATTTCCTACTAAATACGTTGTAAAGTGTCAGTGGTGATTGATTGTATAGCAGAAGAAATACGTTGCTTAAGTTCAAATAAAGTTGTGGGTAATGGTGTCCCATGCGCTTTCTCTTTTTCTAAATCCCAAAGGAAAAAATCGTTGGGAGTATCAAGTGATTAGACATGGGAATCGCATTATCAGGTGACTTAGGTAGCCAGCCGTGTTACATCAAGTCATTTGGTCCACTGCGAGGTAGCTCCGTGAAAACATTCAAAACAGCTTTCGTGATATAGCGTCATAAAGAACACACGAGGGTCATCTATTTTTCATGATATAAAACTTCCATAGTTTTCCTTTGTGTTCATGTATTACTTATCATTCTGTGTCACTTATTTTTGAAATGATAGAATTTTGAATCCGGTAATCCAGCAGATATTGGAGCAGAGCACTTTCGTATTATCGAAAACGATGGATTATTAGAAAATCACTCATAATTACGCAATTAAACATTAAAAGATCAGTAGTATTATGTAAAATGCAATACAGTATACGCAAACAAAATGTCAAAGATATTAAATAACTAAAGGCACAAAAAATGTACTGTTTTGTATTGATAGTCTACATTTCTCCATTGAAGCAAGAGGAGTAAATCAATATTGTGTAAAATTATTTTCCTTTGAAAAAAGGTTGGATTACTGGCAGGACTGGATAGGTGATGTGCCGGGATTTTAGATGTGCTGATTTTCCTTGGATTTATAGAAGAATTAACGTCTAAAATTGACACTTGCTTTTAGATAATGAGAATAATTCGTTCAAAAATTTAATAACAATAAATTACTTCGTAAGTTACTTTCTGCTAAGTAATTTGTTTATTTGTTCTAACTGTATTTACGAGGGATGCTCCGAAAATAAGTTTCGTCATTTATTTCACGAAACTTTATTGCTAAGAAAAAATAAACCATGCCTTCATGAACTATACACCTTGCACTATTTTTCGATCTAGTCGCAATTGACATCGATACATTTGTCGTAGCGTGCTGACAATTTGAAGAAACCACTCTGGTAAAAAACTTGGTACCGTACGGTGCAAGGATTGTCATACAGCCTGCTCCCCCTCAACATTGTTTTGGATAGACCTGAGCAGAATTAATACGCAGTGTGGACGCTACATCTGGCAACGTTATGCACCCGGTTGCTAATTCCAAGCCCTGTACTGTAGCAATGTTGTTTTCCTTTGTGGAGAAGGAGGGACGCTCACTTGGACCTTCACTGAACATACAACACCAATGTCCAACCATTTGACGAAACATGAACATTGTTCACCATACATGGGATGTAGGCGTTCATGGATGACAGACGCACTAGTTCCACGGATTCATACAGGATAACAGCACGCACTCCCATTCTGACCACGTTGTCAGTTAAGTCACGGGCACACTGGTCTGTTGCTGCTCTCTTTTCTTCACTCTGCGCATGCGTCTTTCCTCCTCCTCCGACGCTACTTCAGTAGTTGAACCAGCAATAAGTGTAAATTCTTTTTGTGGTTGTTTGTTTCATCTGGTGTACCATGTTCTCTTTCAAAAAATGACAAAATTTAGTTTTGGACTATCCCTCGTATATATATATATATATATATATATATATATATATATATATATATATATATATATATATAAAAGAACTCTGATGTGCAAAAATTGAGAACGAAGTCGAAAAATTAGCATATCATATCAGTGGAAATGAAGAGGCAGAGCGCACTGAACGACCAATCAGAAGATTAACTAGGGTGAGGAACGGTAGCACACACGCACATATGCAGCTGGACGGGATGCGGGAGTGTTGGAAGAGGATAAAGTACGTCGGCAGTGTAAGCGCAGCATTTTTGGGAAAGCGATTGCATGGGATATATCAGGTTAGATGTCGTTGTGTTGTTGCCTCAGTGTGAAATGTCGAATAATCAATCTGTTAGACGATATCTAGATGATTTTACCCGAGGTCGAATCATTGTAAAGATTGAGGAAGGTCGAAGTGTGACAAGTGTTGATGCTAAGTTCGGGATTACTCACAGCATCGCTTCATGACTTTGGAGAGAATTTCAAACTGCAGGAACAGCTGTCCGATGGTTCAGCAGTGGTCGTGTATGAGCAACCTCGCCAATGGACGACCGGTATATTGAACTACGCACCAGAAGGAACAGGTGGCAGACAGCGGGAGAAATCGCTAGATACTTGGCACAAGCGATTGGATGACCGATATCATGTTTTACCATGGCCAGGAGGCTGCACAGTGGTGGCCAGTTTGCATAACGACCTGTACGGTACATACCTTTAATGTCTGCTCTTCGGAGAAGAGATTTTCTGTGGTTCCGGGAACACCTGTATTGAACAGATAATGAATGGGATCGAGTACTCTTTACGGGTGAGAGCAAGCTTAGTCTGAATAGAGATTCTGGACGCATACACATCTGGAGAGAGTAAGGAATCTGCAATAACCCCTCCAACATCATCGGAAGAGACCGGTTTGGAGATCGCGGTGTTTTTGTTTGGGGAGGCATCATGCTTGGTTGCCATACCGATCATATCTTCGAAGGAGGTTCAGTCACTAGCTATGTAACTATATTCCCCTTTGGTATGTGCGTCTTTTTAGAGGCGCTATGGGTCCACAGTTTCTTTTCATGGATGGCAATGCACCGTCTCATCACATAGTAGCAGATTAGAGCTGTTGGACAATGAGGATATTGAAAGAAGAGATTGGCTCGCAAGGTCTCCGGGACTAAATCCCATCGTGCATGTATGAGCCTTACCAGAGAGACGCTTCGCAGAATGTAACGATTCCGGAGCTCCGACGGGCAGTAGAAAACGAATGGGTTGCAATGCCTCAACAACTCATTAACAATCTTATATTCAGGATGACCACAAGATGTGAAAACTGCATGGCAGTCAGTGGAGATATCCCCTTCTAAAGGATAGATATTTCCAGCTGGACACCTGCCACATGGATGTTTCGGCCTTCAGTCGCATTGCGCTAGACGCTACTTTCTCGATAAAGTTCATTTTTATATTTTTGATTTCTTTTTTGGTAAATTTTATTTACATTACTCATTACTCATTATTTTTTTATTACATTATTTACAAACTTCAAAATTTTCTGTACATTCCGTTTTGGGGATCTTATAATATTATTTGTGTTGATTTAGAAAGCTTTAGCACTACGCTATGTCGAAAAAAAACATCTCATCCTTAATTTTTGCGCACCTATATATATATATATATACAATGTAAATTATACTTGGATTACAGTTACACGAATATTTATTTGGAGCTTGTCATAATTTAGATATTTTTATTTTAGTATTTTTTCCTGTATTCTAGATATTCCCAAATTTACTTGTATTTTTTGCTCTCGTTCTTTTCATTTATGGTTATCACTACATTTTATTAAAAAGTAATTTTCTGAATGGGATGGTTTGGATTCATAAATCATGTTTATTTATGCATTTCAGTTCAAAGCCTAAAAGTGCAATTTAAATTACTCTTTCTTAATTCTTCATATTTTTATATTCTTAATAGTTTTAAAGAGCTTATTTTTTTATTTTTTTATTTGCTAATTACTGGGGGTTTTAAGTTTATAACTCGATTATAATTCCTTTTACATATGTATTTATTACAAAAGCTTTATTAATTCTAACTTTTCATTCAAATAATAATGATATTTAAATTTAAATATTAGATACTATATGCAATTTTTGCACTTTATATATATATATATATATATACCCACTTTGCACAGAGTTTTCTCATACCCAAATATTCGTGAGTGATATGATGTACACGTTCAGTTGATATCTTTAGAGTGTCTGCTATTTCATTCAATTTCAATTGACGGTCATTCAAAATCATTTTGTGGATTTTTTTTAATGTTTTCGTCGGTAACAACCTCTTTTGGGCGTCCACTGCGTTCACCGTCTTCGGTGCTCATTTCACCACGTCTAAACTTAGCATTCCAATCCTTGATGGTTGATTTTTCTGGGTCAGTGTCCGGAAACTCAGTATCAAGCCAAGTTTTTGCTTCAACTGTATTTTTTCCCTTCAAAAAGCAATATTTTATCAACACGCGAAATTCCTTTTTATCCATTTTTTTCGCAATAACAAAAATTGCTTCACTCAAAATGCTATAATTCACAAACTAATGATTCGACAGCTGTCAAATTTATATACGCATCTTTTGAGGGTTAGGGCTAACTAAAAAACATATGGATTGAATTCTAGTAGCGCCATCTATGTATATATATAAATATATATATATAGAGAGAGAGAGAGAGAGAGAACGATGAAAAAGTTGCAGGAGCTAGTATAAACTTACAAAATAATAATTGTGTCAGTAATTAAAAAATACAAATTTAGAATATATCGCTACTAATGTGTTAAATAAAATTCTACATTACATGGGAAAAAAGTATTTAAGCCAACAATAATATTTGTACCGTATGATCATTTAATACGAAAAACATCTCAGTTCTTACAAAACTAAAATTAATCTTTTATAAGAATACATCACATTTCAACAACTGAGTTGCATAAATTTGAATACGGTATATTTACCCTTCCCATGTATGAAGATAGATACAGAATTGAGTGTCTATTAACGAGGTGCTTAGAAGCAGTACGAGAGCTATTGGTTACTGAACTCGTAATTTTCAACCTCGGTCAAGTGACGGAGGCGACAGAGCCAGCACACCCTACAAATTCTAAGCTAAAGGGAGGACTTGGAGTTCCGACAGATTTAATGTGCATCAGCTCCGCTGCACGATGGGTCTTTAGTAGCATCTTGTCTTGCACCCACGACTCAACGAAAATAATGTTGCTCTCGAATGTGACCTCTCGGCTTCCAAGACCACTATAAAAACACACCAATCATAAAACTGCTAATTCAGATATAAGCTTTGTGACTAGATAAAATAACTTATTTTTAATCACTATATATATATATATAGTAAAACTAGAAATCTTTTTTCTTTTATTCTGCTTCTATAGTTTCTATTCTATTTGGTTTTTCACACAATTTTTTGTTTTGCTTCAGTTTGATTTTTTACCCTCATTTTGGTAAAATAATTAACAGTACTTTCAATCT
>BMAW01021593.1:500865-524205 GCA_019974015.1 Nephila pilipes | reverse complement strand
GTTACGTATTGACAAGGACGACATCCCACTCTCCCTGGCTTCTACAACCATCCCCAACCTGGAGGACCAAAAGCCACAGATTTAATGTATTTTAGCCTCACTACGATGTCTCAAATAGCATAAAGATACGAACCCACGCTTGACTGGAAATCTACACCGAACTTGCGAACATGACCATTCAGTCATCCTGCTACATTAATTAACATTGTAGTGATATGAAAATTAAAAATGTTATCACGCATAGGCAATTTTAAATATAAATTTATTAATATTACAAAGTAAAAGCGTCTAATCGATAATCATCAAAGAGAACTCCAATCACATTTTCAAATAGATAAAAATAAAGGCCAAATTTGAGGTAAATGTGTGACTCTGTAACTTATATTCCGTATCACACTTGCATCATTAAAATTTAGAAATATTCCATAAATATGCAATTGTCTGAATACATGTAAAGCATGCCATTACATTATATTAGACAAAATATATATTTTTACATAAAATGATGGTCCTGACTGAAATGAATAAAATGTTGTTTTGGATAGTGAAATCAGAAAAAGTATGAATGTTAGGTTCACTCTACCTGAAAAGTTCCAATTAGCATTTTTAATCCTTAACAATAGACAAAGATTGTATTATTCTCACTCTTCTCTCTCTCTGTCATCCAATTCACTCACAAAGTTTCATTCCTTGTTTGGGGTTTTCATCCGATCCTTTGAGGTTAGATCCTTCCCTTGAACAGACCAGGACCAGTTTTTTGAAAATTTCTTTGCTTATGAAATAATAACATTAATTTATCTTTATTGCAAAAAGATCTGGCAGCATGCAAAGCTTTAGACGATCTCTAACTGAATTAAATCTAGTAATTTTATCCGATAGCTAAGAGTATACGTACTTTCAAATTACAATATTCAATTTCAAAAATGATCTGATCGAATTTCATAACAGACAATACTTATTGGATTCCGGATGTTAGATAATTTTTGAAATGAACAGGTGGATGAGCTCTCAAAATTGGTGTGATTGTGTGTTCATTTCCCACCAGCCATTGATAGACTTGGGACCTGATCAGATTTAACGTGCGTCACCGTTACACGCGGGTCTTTAGTGCATAAGGCTCGAACCGATCTCGACGAAATCAACACTTGCGTGTCCACTACCATGACCGCTAGGCAACTGCGATCCCGTAGTTTGGTAATAGAGTCCAATGTTTTTGGACTGGATTGCCCCAAATGTCATAATAAGCAATATTTTCAAAATCAAAATGAACCAACAAAATTTTTATTCAAGCAAATATTTGAAATATTAGGAACATTCCACCCATACATTTAATATCCATTTGGACAAAAGCAGAAGATAGAAAATGCTAAGAAGTCGAATCATCAGCAAAATAATTATAACTTCCAGTTTTTGCACAACTAAGACAAAGGAAAACATGGTACAAGAGACGTGAATCAATGATTTGGAACATATTTCTTTTTGATTGGTAATAATGAACGTCCTACTTGGGTAGTACTTCTGAAATTTCAAGACATCAATATGATTTTCAATGAGAAATTGATAACGCAGCAACTAATAAATAATTGTTCAGAACATTCTTGCAGAAGATAAAATTTAATGTCTAGAATTAAAAGTAATCAAGGAGATTATAGCGTTTGTGGTATGTATCCCATAAAACCAACAATCAGTCAATTAGTTCCTTTGCTTTTCAATGGGTTTACTTAACCTCGCATTAGAACTACAGTGCTCAAACAATTGAGGATACACCTTACTTTCTCTTGATAAATCAACTTTTAATGAAAATAACACATTAACTAGAATAGAAGACGTATTTTACTTTTACACGTAATAAAAGGTTAATTTCAGTAAAAATAACGAAAATCAACAAAAATATCTAAAATTAAAAGTTTCAAAAATATTTGTAAAACAAAGAGATTCACTCAAAAAAAATTAAGGATACACCAATGAAATTTTTCGATATATTACAAGTATAGACAGTATCAGTATTTTGTTGTTCTTTGGCTTTTATAATGTCCTCCAAACGCTTTGGTACCGATTCACAATTTTTAGTGGTATCTGAGATATTTTATCCCATTCTTCTAGCACTTGCTTTAAATGGGCTTTTTTCAATCTGGTGTTTTTGGACCGCTGTTTCTAGTGTGGCCTACAAATTTTCTACTGACATTGATGTGGGACGAAATTGCTGTTAGTAATGAAAGACAACACATTTGACATGCTGTGTTTGGGGTCGTTGTCGTGCTGAAATATAAAATTTCATCTAAACCAATTTTGTGCACTTTCTTTAAGTTTGTTGTGAGTATGTCTATATAAAGCTTATGATCCATTATACCATTTATAAAAACTAAATTTCCTACCCCATTTGCAGCCATACAACCAAACCATGACGGAGACCACCATGTTTAACTGAAGGACGTAAATTTTTGATCCAAAGCGGTGTTCGAAGCTTTCTCCAAACGGTGTGACACTCATCCTTTCAAAAATGTTGAATTTATTTTCATCACTAAATATAACTCTTCCAAAAGTTTTCGTCTTCAACTGATGAGTTTTGGCAAACTCGAAACCTTTTCTGATTTTGTAAGCTTATGAAGGTTTCTTTCTAGCTACTCGACCTTATATCCAGCATGTTAATCACATTCTCACAGTTTCAGACTTACACTTCTGTATTGAGAAGTTTCTGCGCTAGTTTGACTGCACATCCAGTTTAGGATTAATCTTGATATCTTTTAAAATTTTCCTTTAGCTACATCACTCAGATACTTCCTTCCTCTTCCCTCTTATTTGATTTAACTATGCGTTTAAATTTCCCAATGATTTTCTGGACACATGATGACTTCTACCGGGTACTTCAGCTATTTCACGATAAGAATTTTCCTTCTTAAATAAATCCTTAATATAAATTTTCTTCATCAATACTAGTCTCTTTCCGAGGAGCCATTTCCATTTAAAATTACAGCTTATTTCTCATAACCAACTTGACAGAAATAACAGTTAGAAATTAGGATAAAATTTCCCAAACTTGATTATTAGATAACAAAAAAGAATCAAGTGGTAGTTAAACAAAAATTTCATTTGTGTATCCTCAATTTTTTGAGGAAAAATCTCTTATGTTTATTTGAAATGCCTCTAAAAGTTTTATTTGAATTTTGTCGTTGATTTTTCTTTATTTTATATTAATTAAACCTTTGTTATGTCTAAGAATAAAAATCTGTTTGCACTTCTGGTTAAGGTGTTGTTTGATTGAAAGTTGATTTATCAAGTAAAAGTAAGGTATCTCAATTGTTTGTTCACATCTGTATGTTTGGTTCAAATCTTTAGAATTTTTCTCGTATTTTATAAAGCACCTCAATTGACCTGAAATTTTCTATACGCGATTCTTTTGTAGGACACTATGATAATTTATTTACAATTAATAACAATTATCTGGTTGAAGCTAATTATTTAGAATTAAATTACATGCCAAGTTTTCACCAAGTCGTCAAATCCGTCGTTTAGTAATTTATCGTTTGCTTTAATTTTAATTACAGGTAGCTTAATTGATTAACATAATGCTGGAGATAAAAAAATTACACGTTTTAATTTTAGATGATAAATTTAATAAACATCAGTTAATGAAATAAATTATTAAAACTAATATTGTATAAATTAATTTGACTCAACGTTGTTGCTCTCTTAAAATTGAAGAAATAAAAATTACGTCACGCAAAATGTGAAGTTTGAAAGAAAACACAAAAAAACTTCTTTTCCGGGGTTTTATTCTTCATAAGCTCTGAAACATATTCCAGAACTCTTCTGCCACACATACACCTTAAGAATCAAGTATGCATCGATCCTTTCGATCAGCCTTTAACCTTTGATCTACAGTCACTTCCTTTACTAGAGAACGTCCCAAACTTAAATTCCAGTAGCAGCGTTCATTAAGGCGAGCGCGGAGTCGACCCCTTTCTAGAAGAATTGAGACCCTGTTCTCGAGTGGGGTCCACCTTCCATCCCTTTCACTTTCTCCGTTCCGTGACTAATGTTCCAGAAACGGCATCCCGGTTCTCTAGTTCTTCCGAATAAACGTTTTCTTCAAGGATTGATCGGATGTGCATTTTAATGACGATTCCGAAAGAGGGAGAGGGATGGAAAGGGTGAAGATTTCTGAAACTTAGTTTGTTGTTTTCTGCCTTTTGTGAGAGAGAGTGAGGACAATAGAAGATTATTTTGCAGATCCAAATTTCTCAATGCAAACATTTATTTAAATTATGATCTAGACAGGAAAAAGTAAAAATTGTTTGACAAGAAGGATGGTCGAAAATAAGGAAAGATCGCTAAGATATCCCGGGGTGAGTCACCCGTGTTTATCAAAGAGAGTAACCTCTTGGGGGGGGAATCACTAGAGTAGCTCGGGGTCACGATTCCCGTACTTGATTAAAGAAAACAAACCTCTGAGGAATTCTACTTTATATTAATTTTTCATTCTGTCATTGATTTCGGTGCTGATAGAGGCATAGCTATAGGGTATGGGGGAATTCCGTCAACCTCTTCTCCCAAATTGAGAGAATAGTTAAGTAGATTGTAATGGTTTGTTCAAAAACACGGTTGGCGAGTGGTTATGTTAACGATTGAGTAGTCGTGGTTGTTTCAGTCGAATCACATGTTCAAGTCTCGATTTCACAAAAAAACCATCTTGAAGAGGGAAGATTGCCTGATACACATTAAACCATTGAGGCTCAATGTCTGCATGATGACATGGCGTGGAATTCTGGAGAGTCGGGTGTCAGCTTATTTTTGTGATAGAGTGTTTTTTAACTTCGTTCTTAGAAACGGCACAAGGTTTATTGCTAACGGACCTCGTAATTTTGAGCCTAGATCTGGTGACGAAAACGACGCCATAAACGGCACTCCCTTCTCCACACTTACACACCGAGCTTAAGATTTGAAATGGACAATAATAGATAAATATTAGTCACTGGATAAATGTAAGTATATTTACTTAGGTCAAATCTGACAACTCTGTTTTGAACCACTTCCATTAAAACAATTGCCTTTAAATTCTACTTGTTCCTTTTTAGGCTCAATGATAATACAGTTATCTGAACTAATGTTCATGGTCTGATGCTGCTGGCAGGATTAGCCAGCTGGGCCGCTCTTTGCCACATCCCACATCTATATCGCCCGGGACCATGAACCCTTCTGTACCTCCCCCCCCACTCTACGACATTGTACAAGTACCCATATTAAGTATTATAGTACAGTATTTTTAAGATATCCATAACTTTGGATATTATTTGTTCATAATATATTTATTAACTTCAGCCAATGAGATGTTTTTTGGTTGAAATGCTGTAACTCTTGGCGACGAAAAAGTGGTAGGCGATAAATTGCGAAATGTCAACCCTCGATTTTTTTTCCCAGTTAAATATTGCCGTTATATACGGCAATCCTAAGAAATCTCTTCCACTTTTCAATTTAGTGCCTGTAATTGTTTCGTCATTGTTTTCGGGGAATTACGTGCGCTAAAATGACGTAAGTTTTTTTTTCTTCCTTTCATTCTTTTTGTGTGTGAATACGTGTCATTAATCAAAGGAGTATACATAGCACTTTGTCTACAAAGTGTAATTGTGATCCAGATGTTTGAAAAAAATGGACAAAAAGATAAACAGTTATCCCGGGGTTTCGTCACCCGGGATACCTGTCAAAGACAGTGAACTTCGTAGGAAAGGAAAAAAGATCATAAGAGTAGTTCCAGTAAGTGATGCCCATACTTACCTGAAGAATGTAAGCCCCTAAGAACTAAATCGAGCCAAGGGTGTGGGCTAAACAGTCTTTTCAATAAACCTATATTATTATTTCATTCTATTATTTTAAAATTCCCCTAATTTCAGCATCTAATTTTTAACATTTTTATCACCATTAACCATAAACAATAAATCAGTCAACGTATGAATACAGTTTTTTTTTTAAAAAAAAAGCACCCTTCCATCTCCAACAGTATAACATCCGCATCATCTCCCCCTAAAAAACGTCACCTATCCTTCATTTCCCTTAAGCAAAGGCACACCGCCTTTGCACTCTGACACAGACAGAAACCCCTGTGAAAAACTCTCCCACCCCCGTCAGTAACAAGCTTTATCCTTCCGGTACCCCCTACCGAGCATGCGCGGGACACCAATTCATTAGGCGGCGAATAAACCCCTCAGGCGGGCAAAAAGGGGATTTTTGTTACACGACCCCCATTATTCAACTCCTCATCTAAATATCCTGGCCGGAAATCCGAGTCGCTCGGTCAAACTGTCCATATGTCCGGCACGTGCCATGAATCCCGCCCTCCCCTCTTGGCATATGCCACCTGTGACGTCATGTACTTTCACCCCTTCATATATCATCATATACATCCATATTTTTCCAAAGATAAGATGGTATCTGTAGATTATTAGAGCAAAGGGTGTGAAATTTGAGGAGCTGAGTTGTGACACAAACTTGAATATTTCTGTTCGTAACGTTTTCAGGCTTTCATCCGGTTCATTATTAAATTAACGATGTTCGTACTAAAATGCAAATATACAAATCAATATTTATTTTTCGCCAGTAAGGGCCAGTCATTTAATGAACATTTTAGGGCACGTATTTTTCATCTAGTTAATTTTATAAATACAGGTGGCGGCGATAGCCTAGTAGTCACTGTCGCGGACTCACGCCCACCGGTTTTCGTCCAGTCGTGGATTCGAGCCTTGATACCAACAAAGACCCAATTCTTATACCAACTCAAAGATACCAATTCTTATTAATACAACGGAATACGTAGGGGTCTTCATCTTCGACAGAGGTCGCAGTAGCCTAGTGGTCAAGGTCGTGGACTAGCGGCCGGCAATTTTCGTTGAGTCGTGAGTTCGAGCCTTGATGCCACTAAAGAACCGCCGTGTAGTCGGGGCTGATGCACGTTAAATCTGTCGGGGACCAAAGTCCTCCCGTTGTTTTGGTGTGGAAGTTAGGAGAGAGGGGTGCCAGCTCAGGTGTCGTCCTCGTCACTTGACCAAGACTTAAAATTACGAGGTCCATCGCCAACAGCCCACGTTTGCTTTTCAATACGCCGTTAATGAACAATCACAATCACCAATTTTGCGAGATCATCCACCTGTTCCTTCAAAAAGAATTGTCTAATGTCCCGAAATCCAAATAAGTATCGTCTGATTGTGAAAATGCGATCGAAAAGATATGTTGCTTCAAAATAACGAGGTCGGTCGAAAAAAGCATTCTTGTTTTAATAAATTAATTTACCCTGAATTTCTTAACAAAACCGATCATACAATAGATGTCTAACTTAAATTTAAAAAAAAATTTCTATTTTATTAATAAATTTATATTTCCCTCCTCACGTTGATTTCGATACCATGTTAAAAGAACTTTCTGTTCATAATTTGAGTCCTGATGACACTTGTAACCCGCCACGTAATGAGGCTGATGCACATTAAATCTGTCGAGGTCCCAAGTCCTCCCATTGGCGTGGTGTAGAAGTTAGGAGGGGGTGCCAGCTCAGGTGTCGTCCTCGTCACTTGACCATGGTTCAAAATTAGCCGCCGCCTATAGCCCTCGTGTTGCTTCTAGTGCGATGTTAATAAAACCAAATTATCTCCGATAGAGCCACAAAGAGACAGTACGGGTTCGTTTGAATAATGAATATGTGCAAATAAACGGAGAACGGGCAATGGTTGATTAAAAATTGAGTGCTTTCCTCAAAGGATGGTGGACTTCGTAATTCTGAGCCTCGACGGAGATGCGTGGAAGACACCTAATCTGCACCTCGCTCCCAAAACGCGATGACTTACGAGTTTAAATGTAACGTAACTTAACCCCCTTACATAATGGAAATTGGGACTCGATGGCAACAGAGGCAGCTACGAGATCTTCAATAGGTTTGCTGGCTGTGTTACATATTGTGTATCACCCACTTTACGAAAGACGGGTCGCGCGGTTTTTAAAACGAGCCCAACTTTGTAATTATTTCTGAACAAAAATTCGACAATAGAATTGAATCTATTTACCGATATTGTCCCATAGTAAATAACGATTCATGGTGGAATGTTATTTCGTACTTTTGTGAACGGGTCATCTGAATAAAATTTTAAATCTTTGTTAAGATGACGCTGGGCCATATGCCACAAATTGACACTGCGTGGGCAGCAAGCGGTCCGCAGGTTGGCCATGTCTGTTTTAGGTTATTATCCTGATAAAATTTGAAATTTGATAATATATCTATTTTTTAGAGCTTTGTGTTTTAAATTTTATCTCAAATATTTGAATAAGGATAATCTATATGTTTTTTCCCACCATCAATAAAACGAAAATTTCTAACACCGACAGTACTCATATACTTCTAGAGCATCTGGCTATTCCTCCATGTTTCACAGAAAGTGTAAGATTCTTCATTTGAGATTCAGTATCATGTTTCCTTCCATATCGTTTGCTTTTCATTATTTTCAAAATTATATTGCACTGACTCACATCTACAAATATAATCGATTATCAAATACCTAGAGACGTTTGAATGTTGGTTTCAGTGGATTGTAATCGAGCCTTCGATTTGCTTCACTAATGAATGGGAAGGGGGGAGGCATTATCCTAACTACTTGCCCATGAGAAAATTATACATTCTTGAAACACTTCTAACATGCTTAAATGTAAATGTTTAATTTTTTTTTTTTTTTTTTTTTCTGAAATGCAGGCTTACCAAACCTTTGACGTCAATTTTATTGCAATGGTTTCAGGATTTCGAGTAATTTCCCAACGATTCATCGTTTTAGACATTCAGTAAAATGCACGTAGCTTCATTTTTTTTAAAAAAAAATGCCTTCTTGTATTTCGAAACAGCAACCATTGAGGTTGATCTCCCTGCTACGTGACCGTCTTTAAGAAAATTGATTTAAGAATTAATCGTTCCGGGAGAAGCGCACAACCTTCTGTTCTCTGCAAGTACATTATTATTCAATTTAATTTCTGAAAAGACCTTTAGAACTTTTTATCAATGTAAAGTCTCGATCTTGTGATTTCTAACGGGCTTGTAAACGATTTTATGTTGCTGTAGTATTGACACCGCTCTAGCCTAGCGATCGTATTGCTTTCGTTGAGTCATGAGCTCAAATCCTGATGCCACTAAAGGCACACCGTATAACTGATTTTCGTTGAATTTGGTCAGGCTCTAAGTCCTCCCGTAGCGTAGTGTAGAAGTTTGGATATGGAGGGGCCAGCTCGGGTGACGCCCTCGTCACTTAACCGAGGTACAAAATGACGAGGTCCAGGGCCTTTAAACCTCAGTGTTGCTTCTCAGTGTGACATTTATAAGGAATTACACTCGTATGCTGTAATTGAATATCATTGAATCTGTATAATTAAAGAGAATGACTTGTATCCACTGCAAACTCTAAAATATAACTCTACATTCTTAGCTATATTAAATAGAAATAAGGATATTGGCGCCAAAATATTTAGTATAAGTTTATGTGAAAAAAATTACGTCAAATTGCATGGTCGATGGGATGTTACACAAGTACTATACACATAAAAAAAAAAGAATAATACTATATTCAAATCTGTAAAATAGGCCATTTCTATTTAGATGCACATGTAAAATGCACCCTCACTGAGTATCATTTCTTTATAGTATAATATCTTATCGTATTTTTCGGATCTTTAGATAACCGCATACATTTTGTATTGGTGTCAGAACCCCAGCTGTAGAACCCTCTCCCAACGGGACGTGCAGGTGAAACCAACCTTTAGATACCTGCTAAGATTACACCGCAGAACAACCGATCCGACAATACGTTTCAATTACAAGCCCTTTAAGCAACAGTCCAACCATTGACTTCCATAACCCGTAGTCGTGCTCCTGCCCCTTTTCTGTAACACGACTAATTAAATCCCCCGTGACCACCCTATGGAGGGGGAGGTGTTCGTTTTCCTCTTCCCCCCTCTCATTAGATGCACCGAGGGTTGAGGGGGGAGGATCCGTCCTTTTGTAGCGGACGATTTTCTCTCCCCCGCCTTCGTTATTCTGGTTGAGTACAGAAAATAAAATGTGATCCGGTATTGAAAGGGAAAGGGGGTAGCACATGTTTGTCATAAATTTGCTCAATTATGGATTTTACTTTGTAAAAGCTGAAGCTGAAGCTTTATCTTTTTTCTTTTTTAATTTGTTTAATCTTTCCTGTATGGTGGATTGAAAGTTATATGATGCTCCCAAATATTTTCTTAGATGAAATATTTTTCTCGTGATATAATCGGCTATGTAAGTGTTTATCTCCAACTCAATTTTTTTTTCCGGAATGCAATAAGGCTGTCTTCACGTAATGTTGAAGAATAGAACCAAACTGTGGAGAAGCTTCTTACAGATAGAAAAATGATCTCGCGGTCGAAGTTTCTCATCAAATCGTAGGTTCGAGCTTTGATGCCACTAAAGATTCACCGTGTTGTCGAGGCTGATGCACGTTAAATCTGTTCGGGGCCCAAAGTCCTCCCGTTGGTGTGGATGCTAGGAGAGGAAGGTGTCAGCTCAGGTGTTTTCCTCGTCACTTGACCGAGATTTAAAATTATGAGGTCTGCCGTATAGTAACCATATTATAATAATAAAAAAAAACCTGTAATCAAATTCATTGTGTATCGATTTCGTTTCTGATTTTTAATGATTTGCGTTACCCTTTTTAGTCTTTATTATTTAACTTCTATTTTTCGCACAATTTCAGGGCTATATCTAGTCAAAAATTGCTTTGTCTTTCTCTCTTTCATGAATATATACTGAACTGTCAGAAGTCATGGGATACTTTCTAATGTCAAAGGGGGTGTCCCTTTGCCCGGCGAAGAGCAGCAATTCGACGTAATATCACCTCAACAAGTCGTCAGAAGTCCCCAAAAGAAATATTCAGCCATGCGGCCTCCACAGCCATCCGTAAATGTGTAAGTGTTTTGGTACAAGACTTTGTGCATGTGTTAGCCTTTCGATCCTGACTAATATATGTTCGACGAGATTCCTGTCTAGTAATTTGGGTCGTCAAAACCTTCTCTGGTATTGTTCAGAATATTAATCAAACTAATAGTGAATGCTTTTGGTCTAATTAAATGCTGCATTGACATCATGGTAAATTCCATTGTTTACCATTCATTCCATTGTCCATTTAAATACACGAAGTGCATGAATGGCTGCAGTCACCAAGTAAGTGAGCATAACCATTTGCAGTCAGTGATTGGTTCAGTTTGACCAGAGATTCCAGTCCATGCCACAAGACATGTTGTATTGTAGAGTATAGATCGAATTATTTCTAAGGATCGAATATTTCTCCGTGACCCTTTAAGCTTGAAGTAAGAGGTTCGGTGGCCACGGTAGCCTAGTGGTCATGGTCGCGGACTCGCCGCTAGCCTTGTTTTCGTCGAGTCATAGGTTCGAATCCTGATGCCGCTTAAGATCAGCCGTGTAGAGAGCCTGATGCACGTTAAATTTGGTCGAGCTCCCAGGTCCTTCCATGAGAGCTGTTGGAAGTTTGGACATGAAGGCGCCAGCTCAGATGCTGTCCTTGTCTTTAGACCGAGGTTCAAAATTACGAGATGCGTCGCTAATTTCCCTCATGTTGCTTCTAATATGACGATAATAAACAATCACCCAGTTCATGCGACGTAAAAATAGCCCTACCATTAAGATACCCCCAGTTTTTCTTTCTGACATCCTAGGTCAACGGTCTGCACCACATTCGAAACCTACAATAATCTCTTACTTAAACTCGGGACTTCTCTGAGCAATCAACAGTTTTTCAATCATTTAATCCTAACGAGTATGTTTACGAGCCCAGTAGAGACGCTGCAGCCGATGGCGTGTTGTTAGTAAAGGAACTCGAGTCGGTTTTTTGCTGTCATATCCCATCGACGAATTTAGCTGTACTGTCTTCACGAACACGTTTGCAGTACGTTCCAAATTTATTGTTACTGATATATGACTCATCCTCGGCTTTCTAGTAACAATGACTATTCAATCAGACGTCATTGGACTCAGTCATTCAGTAGATGCGGCCGACCTCTGCGTTGTCTATGGTAGAAGGTAATGCTTGAAATTATATATTCTTGGCCCCCTCTTGACATTATGGACAGTTGAATTCCTTAATAATTTCCATAATAGAATTGTGACGTAGTTCCTTCGTTATTAAACTCTGTAGTCATCTTAAATTGCAATTAGATTGTAAATAAGTTAAAAACTTCAATTGTTCAATTGTGTGCGTGTGAAGATACATCAGAACATGACAGCACAGTTTATTATCTATCAATGCAGAATAGGCAAGATCGCTCTATCTCAAATCCCTCTTAACTAAATTAATCCAATTTGATATTTAAATAATGAAGTCTTATATTATTTAAACATCAAATAATATAAGTCCAATCACTTGTTTCCATTCAAACACTTCTTATTTATAACAGGTTCAACTCCTATTACTATAACTCGAAGTAGCTTCTAACTAATTTCGATACAAACGATTAATTACGATGATTCAATTCAATTTACAAGTACCTGTATATCAGCCTGTCGTTATGCTCTATCTTCTTTCTGCTTCTTTTCAATACTATTTCGCATATATATCACGCTTTCTCAAAATTCAATTTATTATACTTCTTATATTCATCTAAATTACCTAATCAGGTTTCATTTCGGTGGGCAAGAAGTTGTTATTTTATGCTACTCGATTTACTAAAAAATCTCCGAGGTTAGTGAAGAGAAAATCGCGAATAGCCCAACGTCACAGAATGCTCCGTGTATCTACGACAAACGTTTCGTGTTGAAAGTATATTGATTCCGTCGTGCTGCCATAATAACAACAGAAAACTTTTCACGTGAATCACTGGACTGCATAGGAGCAAGTAACATTAAAAAAAAATTACAGTTAATTCCAACTAAAGTCAACAAAGAAATTTTTTATTTTAGTTACATTTTATTAAATAATTACAATTAATATAAATATGTATATACGTATCACAAATATTAAGTGGGAAAAGTAATTTTTTTGCAACGATCTACACGCTTCGTCACTGAAGGTATTTATTCCTAAATTTATAACCTGCTAAATATCTTATATAAGAGAACTTTTTTTCTCCCTTATAAAACTAAAATTAATTATTTGAAAATCAAATAAAAAAAATTTATGCTTCGATCCGAAGGCATGAAGATTCTACGCCGACGCTCTACAACTTTGCCATTGCAAGACAAATGACATAGTAGAAGCATTGGCTTGTTTCTTAATTCATCCGGTAAATTAAATGGTTGGAATACAGTTTAGCCCAACCACCCTTGGCAACAGGAATTATTTGGCGGTATTTTGCCAAATGTGGCTATCGCTTCGCGGAATGTGGATACCGCTTGCCAATTTTGGCAATTTTTGAAATCGTGCCAAGCGGTTGGGCAAAACTGCATTTTCACCAATTAAATTTAATTAAATGAATTAATATTTGAAAAAACTGTATTAACATCAAGTGTCATCCACTACAAGTTTAAAAAAATGTATTTGAAGTTGAGTGGATGAATAAAAATTATTTTATCAACGATTGAAAATATATAATAAAATATATAACAATTTGAACAATATATATATATATATATATATATATATATATATATATATATATATAGAAAGAGTGTGTGAGCTAAAAGTAGGAATTTAAAAAAACCTGTTAAAGCACTACCTATTAATACATTTCTTACGCGATGCTACTGCCGCCTATCTTAGCATATTGCTATCGCATGAACTTTTGGCCCTTCGATGTATTTACATTCCAGTATTCGCCTCTGTGAACAATTTTGTTCGTAGATTAGAGCTAGTTCTATATAATAATTTGGAACGAATATTTTTTACGATTTCAGTAGAAAAATCTCTGTCATAACTCTTTTACAAGGAGTGGAGTAGAGGAGGGTTCCAACTGTATCGAACCCTTCACTAAAAAAAAACCAAGCGATTAGCAGTCAATTAGAAACGTACCGGGACCCACGAGTCAAAATGTCCCACGCCTTGACAAACGAGAGGTCACGGCGCCAGAATCCATGAAAACCCATAAACTCTTGATCCGCTGTGTGCCGGTGGTTTGTTACAGCTTTTAGAACGCACTCGAACGTAGTTAAACAGTCACTCTATTATGTCACACACAAAAAAGACCGCAGAAGAAGAAAAAAATTACTCTTCGTCGATAACTATTGTATCAAAAACTTTTCATTCTTTCCTTTCTCCGCCTTTTCATTCTAAAAAATAAACGCCCCCGATTTCAGTTTTTTCCCCTCCATTGGGGGAAGAGATGGGAAGAAGTTCGATATAAAGCAGTCACGTTTTCATTTCAGGCCTACCCCCTGTTCAAAAGTCCATACAAAAGTTCCCTGTCTATTATTAGAAGGGGAAGTTAGTGTGTGTATAAGTCGAGGTTTTGTTGTGGGGATGCATTATGACGATTATTTTCTGCTTCGCACCTACGCGGAGGTAGTTCCTTTGTTAATTTTTTTTTTTATCTAGGTAGACCCCTCTTTTTTCTTCTGCTCCGTTGAGAGTTTTGTTGCGTGATGGAGTGAAGAAGACTGGAAAATCCTCTCTCCGTAGAGTTGTTGTTGTTATGTTTGGAGTGGGATCAATGGATACTTACTTGACTATGAAGGAGGAGATTACCCCGGTGGGGACGGAAAAGGTTATCGAGAGGTGTTTAAGTAGTTATTCGAATGGATTAACTCGTAGTAATAAAGTAACTCGAAGCAAAGCCACTCATCTAATGCATCTTCTGAATTTGTGAGCCTCCCAATAATTTGAAGTGATTTTTCTACAACTCGTTGTTTATTTTATAAATTCGAGTTGATGTTTTTATCCGGCAGTAATAAGAAATGCCATACAGGTGGAGAAAAAACCCTCAGATATGCGTATTTTTTGCCGAGTAAATAAGCAAACTGTTTGTTTATAACTATTTTATAAAAATTTTTTTTTAGTTAAAGCATTATTTTATCTCCTTCTAAGTACTCTCCATTAGAAGCAATGCACTTGCTCCATGTTTGCTTCCAAGTAACAAATCTTCCCTGTAATTCTTCAGGAGTTGAATTCTTCCACTGCCCCATCATTTCTTGTTTATTATCTCAACATCATCCTAATGTTGTCCCCTCCACAAGACCCTCTCACATTTAGGAGTGGCCGCAGTAATCAAGGTCGTAGACAAGGTGCGGGGTTTTCAGCAAGTCATGACTTCAAGCCCTGATGCCCCTGAAGAACCACCGCATAGTGGGGCTGATGCGCGATAAATACCATAGAGTTTCTAAGTCCTCCCGTTGGCAGGATGTGGAAGTCTTGGAAATGAAAGTTCCAGCTCATGTGTCATCCTCGTCTCTTGACTGAGGTTCTAAATGACGAGGATCGTCTCTAATAAACTTTGTGTTGCTTCTCTGTGCGACGTTAATAAAACAATAAATTTACATGAAGAAAACAAGAAAAAATAGTATGGGGTTAGATCTGGGAACAATGGAGGATGATGAAGCTCGTGATAGAATATCTGGGCAGAAGTTCGCGAATAACTCACTCGATACATACAATCCTTCAAAGCGTTTAAGAACCTTCACTTAAAATCGTGCGTATAAACAATTTCGTTAAATTTGCTTCATCAGGGATCTTTCCAATTGTGATTCAGTGAATCTTTCTTTTCTCTCTCTCTCTCTCTCTTTTTTTTTTTTTCTTTGCAAAATGAGAGTCTACACCCGTTCAATGTTGCCCTCAACAATTGAGGTACACTGTCTCTAAATCCTCCCTTCAATCTCAATGACCCTCACCGAAACACTAATTTAACTTGAAAGGAGTTGTTTTATTTTTCAGTGCATTCATTATCTCCATAAACAGCCACCCATATCTCGTTACATTCTTGAGAACTTATCTAAAGCTTAACCAAATACTTTGATGTCCAGTCTTTGTTCGACAATCGCATCCATTCCCAGTATCGACAGCAACGAAGAAAACGAACAGAACCAATCTCTTACAGTCTCGGCGATCGGACAAGTACTAATGGATTATTCGATTGTGGTAAACACGCTTCTCAGTGGGCGATTCATAGCGGTATGGCCGCCATATTGAACCATCTCGCGTATTTATTGGATATTTTAAGTAAAGAAAGCCGCAAAGAATATTACAAACTGTCAGCGGCTTAAATAGAGCCGTTAAGGAACGTAATACTCGTATCAAAGCTATGTGTAATGAAGCGGAAATATCATAAAGAAGGCACAAAAGCTAAGCTCTCTCATTGGTTGGGTAATATAAAATCTGCTAATTGATCAGTTTTAACTGCAACACCTGAATTTTATGCTTTCGTTTCAAATCATGCAAAAAAAAGTATAAAAAAAAATAAACCATAAATTGTACTTTTCACACGTAATTTACAGAACTACAAAAGGAAGGAACATTTCGTTTATATCGTTAAGCTGTCACAGAAACTATTAAAATGATTAACAAATACAGGCAAAATAATTTTTTTAAATCAATTTTAATTTAAAGATGAACTAAAAAGTGTAACAATATTTTTATATCTAAAATAATATATTACTTATAAATTCTTGATGCGCGGAACTAAGATATCTAGGTAATTAATAAATTAAGCGCCATAGTTACATATATATGATATAGAAAGAATTATCAACATCTCAAGATCTTCTAAATTACATATTATTTTCATTAAAAAAATTATTTTTATCACTTTTAACCCATCTTTAAATAAAAGCTTGATTTAAAATAATTTTTTTTTACTCATAATTATGTAACTCATTTAAATTTGGAAATGTAAGACTTAAAAAATAGCGATTGCGTGAGCTGTACGTGTGTGTAAAATTTCAACTTAATTAATTGGGCGTTGTTTAGTCCAAGGTCCTGCTCCACCTCCTTAAACCAGTCTTTGGTTGAACATACCGTAGTTATTGTATTGTCGTCGGAGTTGTACGTGTATGCAAAATTTCTCCACGATCAGATGTTAGGGACTAACATAACAAATTAAATAAAAGCTTGTAATAAGGTAAGTGTTGATAAATAAAAAAGTTTTAGTAAATGTAGTAAAAAGGAAGTTGTTTGCTCAAGGTCAATAAACTGTGCAGTTTTTCCGACGCCACATCGTCCGTGAGTGCTTTTTGCGATCCGCTGTCCTTTGATCCTGTCTCTGACCAGGAGGTCGCCGCTTCCGAAAAGTGTCAGGTAGCACATTCTTCTCTTGGAACGCTTTTAGCGATTTCTTTTGACACCTGCCGACGTTATTTTCCCGTTATCCCCTTTTTTTCAGGTAAGGTGGTTCTTTAAAGGGTCTCTCTTGCGGTAACAATGTATGACACAAGAATGTAGGTGGCACAGCTGGTAAATGACGGAACTGTAAATATTTAGTTTACTTTGAGACGAATATCCTTCATTATTTCACTCTGCAGCCATCTTGAAATCTTATTAAATAGTCAGTAAGTTCAAGACTCTAATTAAAGATACATTTTGTTTGGTTTTGTTAACGTCTCATTAGAAGCAGCACGGGGGCAATTGGTGACGGACTTCATAATTTTGAACCTCGGTCAAGTGACGATGAAGATACGTAAGAGAAAAGACAACGCAGTTTATTAGCTTTTAACAAAGATCTCTCTCTCTCTCTTTCGAACCCTTCTTAATTCATTTAATTTTATTGTTTATATTCTTAAAAAAAGACTTTATGCTTTATATTATAAAAAGTATAACGTCTAAGATGATCAAATCTTTCGTTCTGAGTCAAACACTTCATGTTAATCGTAGATTCAAGACTTGTTACTTTAACTTGGAATCACTTCAATCCGAATGATTAATCACGATGATTTAATCCAGTCTGTAAATATCTATCCTAGCTTGTCGTTATCCTCTATCTCCTTTCTCTTTCCTTTCAATTCTATTTAGTTTACATATCACTATCTCTAATTCAATTCACTACACTTCTTATCTTCATCTAATTTACCTAATCACATTTCATTTGGGTAGAGAAGAAATTGCTATTTTATGCAGTTCAAACTATCAAAAAAAGTTTCCGAGGCTAGAGAAGGGAAAAGCATGAATATTCCAACGTCACAAACTGTATCGAATGACAATGGAAAACTTTTTTTTTGTAATGCCCGAAGATTTTTGATTGGTTCACCATCCATCATTAAGCTTGCTTAATTAATAAGGAAATACTCAGTCAAAAAAATAGATTTGATTCCAAATGAGATGCGAGGCAATTTATTATTACTTTGTCGAATATTTAAAGTTTGGTAGTTTATCTTGCTTTTTCTGCATCAAACTCTTTGAACGCTTATGAACTAACAATCAGAATCTGAATGTGGGGAGGGTATGTGTTGGTCAATTTAACTCTTAGCAACTCTCTTGGGTTCAAGTAAGTATACTGACTTAAACTGAGGATTCGATCCTCGAATCCTCTTCGATTTCTGACATCTTCTTAGATTAAAAACAACGGGATCCAACGTTTCACTTTGATTCGATATCATTCTCACCGGTTCTAACACACATTTACGAACTTTCGTTTCTCTCAATATAATATAATGCATTTCATCGCTGTTATTAATGTAATTTACATAATTCGCTCATCACACTTCATAACTTCAGTCTAATTTGCATGAATCACGTTTAATTTTATTGGAGGGGAGTTATATTTTAAATTATTCGATCAGAAAACTCCCCAAGGTCAGTGAAGAGGAAATCACCCTATAACCCACCGTCAAAGAGCCTGTTTTAAGGCAATCAACCCCTTCAGGGGCATACCTCCTTTTAATATGTAACGGCATAATGACCTTGAGGAACCCTACTGATCTTTTTCTTTTCCATTGAGTTTAATTTTCGATAAACATTGGTGACGCATTCCCGGGATACGTAAGCATTCCTTTTATGTTTAAAGACCCTTATTTTTATTAATTATTTTTTAAATTTTTCTTTCCTCTTTTTTTTTCCAAAGTCCGAATTATAGTTTCACCTTGTTTTGGCGCAGCATAGCCTTCAACTTCCCTCACTCATGTTTTTTGACACCTTATTTGAGTGTATTGTATTACATTTTATAAAATAATACATTGCCTTTGTTGTTTCACTGAATTATCTTCAGTGATTCTCCATTAATTCAGCTATGTTCTGATCTGATATCTACCGGATTATCGAGAAAATACGATAATTAGAAATTTAAAAACTAAGCAATGATAACATAAGTAAAATTTGTTACTCCCTTCAAATGTTGTCTGGCTCGCTTGCCCTGCAATGATTTAATGCGAAAATGTAAAAAAAAAAAAAAAAAAAAAAAAAAAAATCTATAGAGCGGGATAAAAAAATATTCTCCTGCCATCTTCCTTTATTGCATCAGCTAATGATGTAATTCGTGCTTTTTTTTTTTACTTCTTTTCTAATTGAAACAGGATTCAGTGTTACAAAAGCAGCAAATTATTGAAAAATGTTTCTTTCATAATGAAAAAACTTCACTCAGTTTCTCCCACGCAGAAAACATAAATTCAAAAATATCGGATTAGTGTACATGCATTAGAATGAAAGAAAAGTGTTAAATAAATCTAAAATCTCCTTCCAGAATCACAAACAAAATTAGTCAGGGAATATAGTTACCTATTTCCGTTCAAAATTGACGCACACATTTCTTCAAGCACATAATCTTTGCAAGTAGGACATTAAATTCTCTGACAAAGAAAGACTGCAAACTGACCATTCTAATTTCTTTGATCATGCCGCCCTTAAGAAACATGTTGTGTGGTCCATGCCCGCAACGCATATTCGTAAATCTCGTCTGTCAGAAAATATCTTTGTGTAGTTTAAGATTGATACGGTAAAGCTCTATAAGCTGGATGAATCGGGAGCAGAGCTGATCCGGTTATCGAAAATCCCGACTTATCCGGTGAAAGGGAGAAAATGAAATAAATAAAGTATGCTAATAGAATATCATCTATATGTTAAATAAATCCAGTACTGATCATATTTAATGCTCCAGTACTGGTATAGATAATACATTATAAATCCGGTGCTGATAAAGATGTCCCCTTTGTGAACATTAGGTACACGCTTAAAGTTATAGCATTCATCTTCGTTTCGTTCGCACATTCATAGTTGTACAAAGATTTCAATACAGATAATAATTTTTCGAAATACGGGAACGAAACAAATAATTATTATTGAAATTCATAGCTTGCATAGATCCCGGATCTCTGACTAAGCCAGGCTCTTCTGTATTATCAAATTACATTACAAATACGCGAAGAGGTGTAAAGTTTTCCTTATTACTAAGAAATAACCGAGATATCTGGATAAAATTTATTCTTTAACTGATTCATTTGTACGTAAAACGTTGTAAATTACAGCTATTCACGTGTTGATTGGTTTGGTTTTAGAAAGAGTAGATTGAAGTAACTTGCAATTTGGAGAGTTCAATCCGCTGAGTTCTACATTGATAACCTTTGAAATATCAAGAAAGTTGGGAGAAATATATAACTTTGGATCACATGATTTTGTAGAGATCAATACTAAATAAAAATTAAGTCTCAGTTATTTTTATTTAGAATTAAAACTTTACGAAATACTGGAATAATAATTAAGACTTTATGAAACTTCAGGATAATAATTAAAACTTTACTATACTGCGGGTTATTTCAGTCTACGGCTTTCTGAAATCAAACAAATAAACATGAATAGCTGTAATTCATAACATAATCTACGTAAGGATCAGTTAATATGCAACGTTACATTTTATCCAGATATCTCGGTTATTTCTTAGTCATAATCAAAACTTTACGAATAAATTCTTTAGCCATTAATTTTTCTTGTCTGTTTAGTCTTTTCTCGATAGGGTTCACGGAATGAATTAATGTATAATAAATCTATAATAATAAATATGATTAAACGGCGAGAAAATATGAGGGGAAATATAACAAACAAAATGAACGCATTCTATCGAGTGAGCGTTAATCAAGAAAGTGGTCAGAATCAACAAGATCTTTCTGTAAAATAGGAATTTTTTTTATTGTTAAACGTTTGTGGACTTGTATCTTTCAGTTTTTGAAATTTCCATTCAGATCCGTGTGTTCTGTTTCAACATCATTCCAATCATGCATTTGATATGAGCGAAGACTTGAAAGAATCATAACTTAAATTTTTCATAGTTTTTTTTTTTTTTTTTTAATAGAATATAAATCTGAAAATTCGAATTTTATGAAAATTAGAACAGAGTGTAAAAACATTTCAAACAAATAATTTACTGAGAATAATTTTCCATACAACTCATTCAGTCATCTTTTTGGGTTGCATAATGATTTAAATCAAGTTCGACGCCTGAAATCCTAGTTTCAGTGGCACATTCCAATGTTGTGGGCATCCTGTTCCCCATACATCCCGAAACAAATCGCCCAGCCCCATGATTATCGGTCATAACTTCCATCCAACCGACGTCGGCGCGAGGACCCTAAAAAATTTCACACGCTCCCTTCGACCGGCTGATCTAAAAATTTTCAGGCGCCACCGATCGAGGATCGCGACTAATTTATGATCCTGGATCCTTCCGTCTTCCCATTACGAGATCTAAAATATGATCATCCAGTGACATACCCCGAGATCGTAACTTTCCGCTGCTTCTTTCTCTGGGTTAGTCGTAGTCGTTGACGGCCACCCCCTCTACACCCCTTCCAGGGGTCGTCCGGCGTGTTACGTGCGGAAGGCCTTGTTCGAATGACGGGAGGGGGGAGTCCTTTTTTGTGATAGATGCCGCCGTGTTCTGTTCTTGAGGTTTTATTTTTATATTTTACTTTATGGTTTGGTTTTAAATCATCAGTTTTTTTGTGTTGTATTGGTGTACGCTTTTTTTTTGAAGTTTTATTTCTTGTATGATGTTTCTTTGGAACAAATGAGAATTAGATGGCCGACGAGTTCCAAAGAATGAACGTTTAATGCTCAGTAACTTGGAAAAGACGAATGACTGAAGAAACAATCAGAAGTTTGCCAAACAAGAACTTGGAGGTTGTTAGAAAAGAAAACAGAAAAATGCAATTTAACACAAGAAAGAAGCTACGACGAAAGATATCACAAATTTCTAAATTTTACTAAGAAATAACAGAGATATCTGGATAAATTTTATACCGCATATTAATGCTTATGTACATAATGTTTTAAATTACAGCTATTAATGTTGGTTTGTTTCGTTTCGGGAAACTACAGATTGAAGTAACGCACAACAGCTTAAATCTTAATTATTATCTCGGATATTGTAAAATTTTAATTATTACTATAAAAGTAATCAAGAGATAAACTTAATTTTTATTTCTTATTCTTATTACCTCTTAACAAAGTCACTATCCAAAGTTATATATTTTCCCCAGGATTTCTTGAGCTTTCGAAGGCCATCATTGCAGAAATCCGCAAATTGAATTCTTATAGTCTCCATACTAAAAATGACTCCTCCCCCCCCCCCAAGTCTTCCTGAAGCCGAACAAATAAGCATGAATAGTTGTAATTTACAATATCGTAAGCATAAGGATCAATTAGTATGTGATTTAAATTTTATTCAGATACTCTCAATTATCTCTTAGTAATAATTAAAGTCTTACGAAACCTTAACGTACATATATTGCTGGTAATAATAAAAATTCTAAAAAGAACTATCATTTTTGAATTCGGTGTACATGTAATCACTGCATAAAATGTACGTCTATTTTTCTGTTTGAGAATGAGATAAATCCTAATGCGACACTTAAAGGTTTTAAGAGAAAAATTCGAATTCAAGGAAATTCCCGTGCAACACGGAATGAAATAAAAATGCTTTTAACTGCTTAAGATATCTCGTTAGAAATGCTTTATTTGAACATGCGCGTTGTATCAGATTTGCTTGTAGATACTTGAAACTTATTAGAATTTGAAATCTATTTTATTCATTAAGTACAATTTAAAACATTTTGTTGGTGTTTTTAGACTTTTTTTTGAACGTATGTTTTTGGATAAGTTCTATTTAACCTTTTTTAGAAACAGTACTTCTGTTTTTCAATTGTGTGAATTAATTTTCAGCCTTAAATTATATATATGTGTGGCGGAAAAAAATAAATAAAAGCTATTGCAAAAAAAAGGCCTTTCATCACGTTAGAACAAAAATGACGATGACGAAAACGTTACTTAACTCAAAATTATGTAATCTATAATGGCTTTTTCAATCGTATTATATATATACATATATGTGTATATAGTATATATATATGTATATATATATGTGTATATATATGTATACATATATATACGTATATGTGTATATATATGTATACATATATATACGTATATGTGTATA
>BMAW01021593.1:437403-495795 GCA_019974015.1 Nephila pilipes | reverse complement strand
TGCTTATCAGCTTGAGCTGAAAATGTGGATAACAGTTTGGCCACTTAAGTACTTTTAAAATCGCAATCAAGTATGGGGCAAAACCTGCATTTTCACCAATTAAATTTAATTAAACAACTTAATATTTTGAAAACTTGTATTAACACTCTCAAGTGTCAACAACTCACTACAAGTTTAAAAAACAGTATAGAGTTGATGGATGAATAAATTTAATTTTATCAACGATTGAAAATATAAGAACACTAATTTAAACAATAACACACACACACACACTACTATCAATATCAATACACACAGCATTTAACACATTTAATACACATTTATCAATAATACTAGCTATATATATATATATAGAAGAAAGCGTGTGAGCTGAATAGCAGGAATCTGAAAATTCCAACCCAAAAGCAAATCTACCTTATTAATATATCTTCATGATGCGTCAGCTGCCTTATTTGCAAGATGAATATGAAACTTTTGAGACCCCACAATGTATTTTGTGAGAAGATTCTGTGTGATCAGTTTCAAGTGGAACAATTTGTTCAGACAGAGCTTAGTTTATATATATAATTTGGGCACGAATATTTTTTACGATTTCCAGTAGAAAATCTCTCATTAACTCTTACGAAGGAGAACGAACAAATAACCTTCAAAAAAAAAACCTGCTGATTAGTGCAAATAATTAGAAACGCTCGAATTCCACAGTCAGGCAATGTCCGTATGCCTTGACAAACGAGAGTCTGGCGCCAGAATCCATGAAAACCCATAAACTCTTGATCCGCTGTGTGCCGGTGGTTTGTTACAGCTTTAGAACGCAATTCCTGAAACGTAGTTAAAATGGTCACTTATTATGTCACACACAAAAAGACCGCAGAAGAAGAAAAATTACTCTTCATGATAACTGATTGTATCAAAACTTTTCTTTATTCTTTCCCTTTCTCCGCCTTTTCATTCTAAAAAAACAAACGCCCCCGATTTCTGCTTCTTTTTTTCCCTCCACAAAAGAGATACATTCGATATAAAGCAATACGCTGCTTTCATTTCAGGCCTACCCCTGTTCAAAAGTCCATACAAAAGTTCCTGTCTATTATTAGAAGGAAGTTAGTGTGTGTATAAGTCGAGGTTTTGCTAGGGGACGCATTATGACGATTATTTTCCGCACCTACGCGGAGGTAGTTCCTTGTTAATTTTTTTTTATCTAGGTAGACCCCTCTTTTTTTTCTCTGCCCTGTTGAGAGAGTTTTGTTGGTGTGATGAGGAAGAAGACTGGAAAATCCTCTCCGTAGAGTTTGTTGTTGTTATGTTTGGAGAGTGGGATCAATGGACACTTAATACTTGACTATGAAGAGAGATTACCCTGATGGGACGAAAAGATTATCGAGGCGTTTAAGTAGCTATCTGAAATGGATTTAACTGTAGAAAATAAAGTAACTCGAAGCAAAAATCCACTCATCTAATGCATCTTCTGAATTTGTGAGCCTTCTAACACTTCCAGTTGATATTTTCACAACCTGTTGTTTATTTTATAAATTGAAAGTTGATGTTTATCTGGCAGTACAGAAATGCCATACAGGAGAAAAACCTCAGATATGCGTATTTTTTTTTGCCGAGTAAATAAGCAAACTGTTTACTTATAACTATTTTATAAAAAAAAAATTTTTTTTAGTTAAAGCATTATTTATCTCCTTCTAAGTACTTCCATTAGAAGCAATGCACTTGTTCATGGCTGCTTCCTTGGCAATGGGCCTTCCTCTTGTAATTCCCTTCAGAGTTGAATTCTTCCACTGCCCATCATTTCTCGTTTATTATCTCAACATCATCCTAATGTGTTGTCCCTCCACAAGACCCTCTCACATTTAGAGTGAAGTGGAGTAATTAAGGTCGTAGACTGCGGCCTGCGGGTTTTTCTAATAGTCGCCCAAGCCCTGATGCCCTGGAAGAACCACCGCATAGTGGGGTTGACATGCACGATAAATACTATAGAGTTTCTAAGTCCTCCGTTGGCAGGATGTGGAAGTCTTGGAGAGAGTTCCAGCTCATGAGTCATCCTCGTCTCTTGACTGAGGTTCTAAAATGACGAGTGATCGTCTCATAAAACTTTGTGCTGCTTCTTGTGCGACGTTAATAAAAAAAAATAAATTTACATGAAGAAAGTAAGAAAAAATATACAGGGTTAGATCTGGAACCATGGAGGATGATCAAGCTCGGTGATAGAATATCTGGGCAGAAGTTCGCGAATAACTCACTAGATACATATAACTTTTCAAAAGCGTTTGAGAACCTTTCACTTAAAATCGTGCGTATAAACAATTTCTGCTAAATTTGCTTCATCAGGATCTTTCCAATTGTGATTCAGTGAATCTTTTCTTTTCTCTCTCTCTCTCTCTCTCTTTTTTTTTTTCTTTTGCAAAATGAGAGTCTACACTGTTCAATGTTGCCTCAACAATTGGAGGCATGAACTGTTCTAAATCCTCCCCTTCCAATCTTCAATGACCCTACCGAAACACTAATTTAACTTGTGTTGAGTTAGAGCTTCATTTTTCAGTGTATCGGCTTATCTCCATAAACAGCCACCCATATCTCAAGTTACATCTTCTTGAGAACTTATCTAAAGCTTAACCAAATACTTTGATGTCCAGTTCTTGTTCGACAATCGCATCCATTCCCAGTATCGACAGCAACGAAGAAAACGAACAGAACCAATCTCTACAGTCTCGGCGATCGACAAGTACTAATGGATTATCTGGATTGTGGTAAACACTTCGCTTCAGTGGGCGATTCATAGCGGTATGGCCGCCATATTGAACCAACTCGCGGTTTATTGATATTTTAAGCAAAGAAAGCCGCAAAGAATATTACAACTGTCAGCGGTTTAAATAAAAGCCGTTAAGGAACGTAATACTCGTATCAAAGCCATGTGTAATGAAGCGAAGATTATAAAGAAGGCACAAAAAAGCCAAGCTCTCATTGTTGGGTAATATAAAATCTGCTAATTGATCAGTTTTAATTGCACACCTGAATTTTATGCTTTCGTTTCAAATCATGCAAAAAAAAAAATTATAAAAAAAAATAAACCATAAATCGTACTTTCAATGCAATTTCAGAACTAAAAAAGAAGCGAACATCGTATATACGTTAATGGCAAGAACTATTAAATGATTAACAAATACAGGGCAAAATAATTTAAATCACCAATTTACTTTAAAGATGAACCAAAAGTGTAAATAATATTATATATCTAAAAAATAATATATTACTTATAAATTCTGATGCGGAACTAAGATATCTAGGTAATAATAATAAATTAAGCGTCAGTTAAGTTAATATATATGATATAGAAAAGAATTATCAACATCTCAAGATCTTATAAATTACATATTATTTTCTATTAAAAAAATTATTTTATCACTTTTATCCATCTTTAACAAAAACTTGATTTAAAATAATTTGTTTTTTACTCATAATTATGTAACTCATTTAAATTTGGAAATGTAAGACTTAAAAAAATAGCGATTGCGTGAGCTATGTGTGTAAAATTTCAACTAATTAATTGGGCGTTGTTTAGTCCAAGGTCCACCTCCTTAAACCAGTCTTTGGCTGACTGAACATACCGTAGTTATTGTAATGTCGTCGGAGTTGTACGTGCATGCAAAATTTCTCCACGATCAGATGTTAGACTAACACAACAAGTTAAATAAAAGCTTGCAACAGGTAAGTGTTGATAAATAAAAAAAGTTTTAGTAAATGTAGTAGTGGTTTGTTTGCTCAAGGTCAATAAACTGTGTAGTTTTTTCCGACGCCACATCGTCCATGAGTGCTTTTATGATCCGCTGTCCTTGATCCTGTCTCTGACCAGGAGGTCGCCGCTTCCGAAAAGTGTCAGTATACATTCTTCTTTGAACGCTTTAGCGGGATTTCTTTGACACCTGCCGACTTTATTTTCCCGTTATCCCTTTTTTTCAGGTATGTGGTTCTTTAAAGTGGTCTTGCGGAGTAACAATATGACACAAGAATGCAGGGTACAGCTGGTAAATGATTTGAACTGTAACATTTATATACCTTGAGACGAATATCCTTCCATTATTTCCCTACTAACAGCCATCTTGGAAATCTTATTAAATAGTCAGTGTAAGTTCAAGACTCTAATTAAAGATACATTTGTTTGGTTTTGTTAACGTCTCTACCAGAAGCAGCACGGGGCAATTGGCGACGGACTTCAGCAATTTTGAACCTCGGTCAAGTGACGATGAAGATACGTAAGAGAAAAAGGATAACGCAGTTTATTAGCTTTTAACAAAGATCTCTCTTTCTCGGGAACCTTTCTTAATTCACTTTAATTTTATTGTTTATATTCTTCTTAAAAGAAGACTTTATGCTTTATATTATAAAAAGTATGTCTAAGATGATCAAATCTTTCGTTCTGAGTCAAACATCCATATTAATCAGATTCAAGACTTACATTTTAACGAGTCATTTCATCCGAATGATTAATCACGATGATTAATCCAGTCTGTAAATATCTATCATAGCTTGTCGTTATCCCTCTAGCCGCTGGGCCTCCTTTCTTTCTTTCAATTCTATTTAGTCATATATCACTATCTCTAATTCAATTCATCAAGCACTTATCTTCATCATATTCTACTCTAACTACATTTCACTTAAGTTGAGAGAAGAAATTGTTATTTGAGTGCAGTTCAAAACTACCAAAAAAAAGCTCTGAGTTGGGAGAAGGGAAAAGCACGAATATCCTAAACAGTCACAAAGTCTGTACTGAAATGACAATGGAAAACTTTTTTTTTGTAATGCCCGGAAGATTTTGATTGGTTCACACCATCCATCATTGCTTGGCTTAATTAATATGTACATCTAGTAAAAAAAAAACAGATTTGATTCCAAATGAGATATGAGTAAATTTATTTGTTACTTTGTTGAATATTTAAAGTTTGGTAGTTATCTTGTTTTTTCTGCATCAAACTCTTTGAACGCTTACAGAATCCAACAATCAGAATTCCACGTGGGAGGGTATGTGCTGGTCAATTTAACTCTTAGCAACCTCTTGCCCAAGTATATACTGATTTAAACTGAGTGATCTGATCCTCGAATCCTCTTCGATTTCTCTTGGACATCTCTTTAGATTAAAAACAACGGGATCCAACGTTTCACTTTGATCGATATCATTCTCACCCTGTCTTCCACACATTTACATGAATCCTCGTTTCTCTCATTATAATATAATACATTTCAATGCTGTTATTAATGTAATTTACACTCCGTCAATACACTTCATAACTTCAGTCCACTTGTATGAACTACGTTTAATTTTATTGAGGAGTTATATTTAAAATTATTCGATCAGAAAACTCCCTACAAGGCTGTAAGAGGAACTGCCCCTATAACCCACCGCCGTGCCTGTTTTAAGGCACCAACCCCTTCAGGGGCATACCTCCTTTTAGCCATGTAACGGCATAATGACCCAAGGAACCCTACTGATCTTTTTCTTTTTCCATTGAGTTTAATTTTTCGATAAACATGGGTGACGCATTCCTGACATGTAAGCATTCCTTTGTGTTTAAAGACCCTTATTTTGCTAATTATTTTTTAATTTTTCTTTCCTCTCTTTTTTTCCAATGTCCGAAATTATAGTTCTTACACCTTTGTTTTGAGTATAGCGTTCCTAAATTCTCACTCATGCGTTTTTTGACACCTTTATTTGAAGTGTATTTGTATTACATTTTATAAAAAATAATACATTGCCTTTGTTGTTTTTCCTTAATTGAATTATTTTTTAGTGATTTCCATTAATCCAGCTATGTTTGATCTGATACTCAATGGATTACTGAGGAAAATATTGATAATTAGAAATTTAAAACTAAGCAACATAACATAAGTAAAATTTATTACTCTTCCAAATGTTGTCTGGCCTGCTTGTTCTGCAATGATTTAATGCGAAATAAAAAAAAAAAAAAAAAAAAAAATCTATAGAGTGGATAAAAAAATATCTCGCTATTCTTTTATTAGACACTGGGGCTAATGATGTAATTCGTGCTTTTTTTTTTTGCATTTTTTTCTAATTGAAACAGGATTCAGTGTTGCAAAGCAGTACCATTGAAAATGTTTCTTTCTATAATGAAAAAAACTTCAATCAGTTTCACCCACGCAAAACATAAATCTAAAATATCGGATTAGTGTAAGCGCATTGAATGAAAGAAAGTGTTAAACAAATCTAAAAATCTCCGTCCAGAATCACAAACAAAATAGTCAGGAACAGGTAGTTACCTATTTCCGTTCAAATTGACGCACACGTTCTTTTCAAGCAATAGTTAATCTTTTGCAAGTAGGACATTAGATCTTCTGACAAAGAAAGATCACGTAAACCGACCATTTAATTTCTTTGATCATGCCGCCCTTAAGAAACATGTTGTGTGGTCTATGCCCGCAACGTATATTCGTAAATCTCTTGCCCAATAAAAATATCTTTGTGTAGTTTAAGATTGATATTGCAAAGCCTATAAGCATGAATCTGGAGCAGAGCTTGATCCGGTTATCGAAAACTCGACTTATCCGGCAGGTGCAAAGGGAGAAAACAAATAAATAAAAGTATGCCAGAATAGAATATCATCTATACAATAAATCCAGTACTGATCATGATTAATGCCCAGTACTGGTATAGATAATATATTGGTAAACGTGCTGGCGCATGCCCTCGTGATCTGGCTGTGCGCGCAAAAGCGGCAGTACCTACACAGGCGCAGCATTAGCGAGCCAGCCGCCGTCGCTGGCGAAATGGCAGCTGCAGCAACGGATTTCGGACAAGCTGCAGTTTTCGTAAGGCCACCAGTACAAGGCGCGAAGAAAAGCTTGCTACGGCAGCCACCAGAGCTCGGCAAATGCAAATTGAGCCGTACGCAAATGCTGTTATGCTGGAAGGTTTGCTTGCAGCAGGTAGCCAGTACTGCAGCTTGTGGTTAAGTCTTACCCGCTGGTGCCTGCGGCATATACCTTTTTTGGCTGCAGCAGCAGCCAGGTAAATTTTGACGCGACGGTAGACGCGTACCAGTTTCAAAGTATTTAGCACTCAAAACTTTACGAAATACTGAAGAATACTCAAGACTTTATGAAACTCCGATAATAATTCAAAACTTTACTTTTACTGCGGGTTATTTGTCTGGCTTATTTTGAACTAAAACAAATCAACATAGAATAGCTGTAATTATAACATAATCTACGTAAGGATCAGTTAATATGCAACGTTACATTTTATCCAGAGGATCTCGCTATTGCCTTTAGTCATAATCAAAACTTACGATAAATTCGTTAGACATTAATTGCGCTTAGCCTTTTTCTCGATAGGCTCACGAATAAAATACATACAAGCAATAAATCTATATTAAATAATAAATATGATTAAACGTATGAGAAAATAAGAGAGAAATATAACAAACAAATAGACCGCATTCTGTCAATTCAGCGTTAATCGAGAAAAGTGTCAGAATCAACAAGATCTAAGAAAATAGAATTTTTTTATTGTTAAAAGTTTGTGGACTTGTATCTTCAGTTTTGAAATAGCCATTCAGATCCGTACTTGTTTCAACATCATTCCGATCATGTAATTTGATATGAGCAAAGACTTCTTAAAAGAATCATAACTAAATTTGTAGTTTTTTTTTTTTTTTTGTTAGAATATAAATCTGAAAATTCGAATTTTATGTAGAAAATTAGAACAGAGTGTAAAAAAAACATTTCAAACAAATAATTTACTGAGAATAATTTTCCATACAACTCATTCCAGTCATCTTTAAGCAATGATTTAAATCGTCTGACGCCTGAACCAGCTTCAGTGGCACACTTGGGCACGTTGTGGGCATCCTGTTCTTATATGACCCAGAAACAAATCGCCCAGCCCCATGATTAATAACAGAATCCATCCAACTTGACGTCGGCGCGAGGACCCCAAAAATCATACGCCTCTCTTCGACCGGCTGATCTAAAATTTTCAGGTGCCACCGATCGAGGACGGGATCAATTTATGATCCTGGGATCCTTCCTGTCTTCTGCACATGAGATTTAAAAAATATGATCATCCAGTACATACCCCGAGACCGTAACTTTCCCGCCGCTTTCTTTCTCTGGTTAATGTAAATGTTGAATGCACAATTCTCTACACCCCTTCCAGGGGTCGTCCGGCGTGTTACGTGCGGAAGGCCTTGTTCGACCAGACGGAGGGGGAGTCCTTTTTTTTGTGATAGATGCCAGCCGTGTTCTGTTCTGCGGTTTTATTTTTTATATTTTACTTTATGGTTTGGTTTAACTATCAGTTTTTTTTGAAGTTGTATTGGTATGCTTTTTTTTTTTTTGAAGTTTTTATTTTAGTATAGATGTTTCTTTTGAACAAACGAGAATTATTATCGAGTTCCAAAGAATGAACGTTTACGCTCAGTAACTTGAAAAGACGAATGACTTAAAGAAACAATCAGAAGTTTCACAACAAGAACTGAGGTTGTTAGAAAAAAAAACAGAAAATGCACTTAACAAGAAAGAGTTACGACGAGTATGCTGGTCAAATTTAAATTTTACTAAGAAATAACAGAGATATCTGATAAATTTTATACCGCATATTAATGCTTATGTACATAATGTTTTAAATTACAGCTATTAATGTTGGTTTGTTTCTGTTTCGGGAAACTCGTATGCGCAAAAGCGTTTGCGGCAAAGCGGCAAAAATGCAGGTAGCGGCAAGCGTGCGTATGGAAGTGCGCGCGTGGTATGCCAGCGGTAAAGCTGCGCGTGCGTATGCGGGCGCTGGCGCGCTGCTTTGCGCGGCGCAAGTGTGCGGCGCGGTAAAGGCGTGCGACACTTTAAAGGTTTTAAGAGGAAAATCTGAATTCATGGGAAATTCCTCAAAAGTAAACACGGAATGAAATAAAAATGCTTTTAACTGCTTAAGATATCCTCGTTAGAAATGCTTTATTTGAAATATGCGTAAGTTGTATCAGACGGTTTGTAGATTACTTGAAACTTATTAGAATTTGGAAATCTATTTTATTCATTAAGTACACTGAAACACATTTTGTTGCAGGCTTTTTATCTTGAACGCATGTTTTGGATAAGTTCTATTTAACCTTTTAGAAACAGTACTGTTTTTTCTAACTAGGAATTTAATTGTGCCTTAAATTATATATATGTGTGGCGGAAAAAAATAAATAAAAGCCATTGTAAAAAAAAAAGGCCTTCATCAGCGTTAGGAACAAAATGACGATGACGAAACGTTAATGAATCAAAATTATGTAACTATAATGGCTTTTTCTTAATTCCATATATATACATATATATACATATATGATATTATTTACATATATAAAAAGATAGTTATATATATGTATATATATATGTAAGTATATATATGTATTATTACATATACTTATATATGTATATATATGTATACATACATAAGTATATATATATATATATATATATATATATATACATATATATATATATATATAGAGAGATGGCCGCTGAAGACCCACCGTAAGCCAGCCACAAATGATGCACCTTAAATATGTCGGGGGCCCAAAGTCCTCCCATCGGTGTGGTGTGGAAGTTAGAGAGGGGGGCTTGCCAGCTCAGATGTCGTCCCCGTCACTCTGACCGAGGCTCGTAATTACGAGGTCCGTCGCCAAAAGCCCTCGTGTTGTTTCTCTTTAGTGCGACGTTAATAAAAACTAAAATTAAACTAAAATAGTAGAGATTTGAAAATACGTGACAGTCCTGTACATGTTTCGAGATTGACGTGAGATTAGACTGAATTTGAACCTGTCTTAAAGCCTGAGCTCTGATAAGCACCATTCTGCTTTTTTTTTTTTTTTAATTTTTTTTTTTTTTTGTAATGAATGCTCAGGTTTAAGTTTTACAGGTATGATATGCCTGATATTTTATCATTCTAACTAGAAGAATAAATATTGAATTAATATTTGACTTGCATTGTTCATTTGATTATTTATTTCTGCAATTGAACTGTAAGTGATGTTTATGGATCAAATACGTATATTTTAGTAAAACTAGGACTCTCAGAATACTTTTACTTAGTACCATCGTAGCAAATATATTTTTCCAAATTTTAAAAAAATATAATAGCCTTTAAAAAAAAATGTGCTTAACTCTGTCTTTTTGAACTAGTTCTTTGTTTCGTATGAGGATTGCCCAAATTTAAATACGAGACTGTCGTATTTGAGCTGTAACTTGAACAGTTTGACCTATGCATGTGCCAAAAGGTTTTAGAGTAGGGAAAGCTGGTGGTATCTTTGGAACGCGTCATTTGTCTCTGCAGGACTGCTGGGAAGGTAATCAGCTACTGTCAAGCACTCATGGATGTTCCAAACATAGTGAACACGCAGTCGCGTGCGATGCGCGCGCAGCGGGCGGCGCAGGTAGCCAAGCATCATATCTTGCATTTCTTTCAGACAACTTAAACTGTAGTGGTGTATTACTATCGTCCACACATCATTACTATCGATTTCTGATTCAATATAACATTTTAATCCTATTCTGATTCAAAAGCACTATCACCGCCTGTTTCTGTTTTAAAATAGGTTCGCACTTTTAATTGTAGGAGCAATATCTATCATCATCACAATCACTTGGTAAGTCTTTACTTCATTTCAAATTCACCAAATTTTCCATTATGGTAAAAAAGCAGATTGCAAATTAAATCTACATGTAGATCACTGTTTCGTAATTAATCGACTGAAATGAGAATCATACAGTTGACAAAAAAAAAGTATTAAAACACAGGGAAAAATTACAAATTTCTAAACAAATTAAATGAAACAAATGAATACTAAATTTATAAGATCGTATTCCTCACAAAAATAACAATATATGTAATAAAAAAACAAATAAAATATTCAAAAGCGAAAACAAATTTTTTTTTAACAAAAAATAACAAAATTAGCACCCAAAAAAAAGTATTAGGAACAGAAAAAGGAGAATGCAATTATAGCGAATGATGACATCAAGAAACTTTCAAATCCATCATTTCAAACCTCATATGAGCTTCCAGTTACAAACACTTGTTTATTTGCTTGCTCCATTTAAACTGATTACGAGCAATGTTTTGTCATGGTACTCCAAAACAAAAAAAGATATTTCATTTACAAAGTGTAAACAAATAAGTCGTTTAACTGCTCCATAGTGTAAAACGTTTAGTGAAATTTGAAACAGTTAAATATTTTACGGTAATTAACGTATAATATTATTAAAAGAAAAAATGAGATCATGTGGTGGATAATAAGCTGAGATCAGGAGACCAACAATTACTGTCTTGCAGGTAACTGAGGAAAACGTTTTGAAAATTACATCGAGAAATGCTGGATGAGATAGCCGAGGATATTGATTCAGCCCCAGGAATGTCTGTAAATTCAGAGAGTTAGAAATGCTTTGCATGATGTATGTATAAAGGAAGACGGTCAAGAAAATTGTTCATGATTTCATGTTTATAAGGAGGAAAAACACGATTAGATTTTGTACAAAAAAATCATTTGATTTGGAAAAATGAATTTTTCCGATCGAAAGCAATTTTAAAAATTTTAAACCAAAAAACACGTTCTTATAATTTGGAAGAGGGGGGGGATAAAATACTGCATTAGAACTCAAAATATGTTGAAAACTGCGAAACATTGAGGAGGTAATCGTTGTAGTTTGGGGTTAGTTGTAATGAGTTAGAAATGTGCAAATTGTTGATGAGAGAAAATGATCGGGCTTGACATATTGACAAGTATCTCATCCTGAAAGGCCGCAGAAGCCTAGTGGCCTGGGTCGTGGACTAGCGGCCGGTGGTTTTGCTCCGGCCGTGGTCTGATCCTTGGCCGCTGAAGACCCGCTGTGTAGCCGGGGCTGATGCACGTTAAATCTGTCTGGGGCTCAAAAGCCTCCCGTTGGCGTGGTGTGGATGTTAGGGAGAGGGGGTGTCAGCCTCAGGTGTCGTCCTCGTTACTTGATAGAGGCTCAATTACGAGGTCCGTCGCCACAGTCTCAAAGGCTTCTAGTGCGACGTTAATAAAAACTAAACTAAAACTAATCCCTAAGTGCTGAAAATAGTGCAAGAAAATTAGGTTGAGAAAACTTCTTTACTCTTCAACAAGACCAAGATCCTAAGTATATCAAGCCGTCAAAATCAAAGAGGACTCCTCTATAATGTTCCTGTTGACTTGTAACTCCACCGCAGTCCCAGACTTAACTGAATCGAGCATTTGGGGGCATTTATTGAGCGTACAAATAAGAAAAGGCCTAATAACTGTGCAAATGTATTCTAAATAAAGCTTTAGTGAATGGTACTGAATGTCATACCTCCAAATGACAGAAGATTAATTGAATCGATGCTGAAGACGTTTGCATGCAATTGCAGGCAGACCGGTGGCGGCAAAGCAACTTTTAGAGGCATTTCCAAATAAAACATAAGATTTCTATTCTAAAAAAAATTGAGGATACAATGAAATTTTTATGAATCTACCACTTGATTTCTTTTGTTTGCTACTAATAATCAAGCTTGGGGAAATTTTATCAAATTTCTTCCAACTGTTATTTCTGTCTTTTAGTTACAGAGAATATAAAGCTGTAATTTTAAAATGGAAAATGGCCTCGGAAAGAGACTATATTGATGTAAGAAAAATTTATATTAAGGTTATTTAAGAAGGGAAAATCTTATCGTGAAGAAGAAATTATTGCAGAAGTCACCATGTGTCCAGAAAATCATTGGGAATTTAAACGCGATGGATTAATTCAAAATAAGAGGGAAGAGGAAGGAAAAGTATTCTGAGGATGTAGCTAAAAGGGAAAATTTAAAAGATATCAAGATTAATCCAAACTGAGTGCAGTCAAATCCACAGCAGAAACTTCGAATAATCTAGAAGTGTAAGTGCTGAAACTGTGAGAAATGTGATTAGACGTGCTGATATAGTAGTCGAGTAGCTGTGAAAGAAACCTTCATAAGCTTACAAAAAATCAGAAAAGGTTTGGAGTTTGCAAAAAACTCATCAGTTGAAGACAGAAAACTTTGAAGAAAGTTATTTAGTGATGAAAGTAATTCAACACATTTTGGAAGAGATGGTCTTCAAGTTAACTGCTCTGAGAAAAGCCGAACACCGCTTTGGGATCCAAAAAAAATTTATTAGTCCTAAAATAGGGTGGTGGCTCCGTCATGGTTTGGGGTTGTATGGCTGCAAAATGGGGTAGAAATTTAGTTTTATAGATGGTATAATGGATCATAAGTTTTATATACATACCTGCAACAATCTAAAGAAAGTTCCTACAAAAAATTGGGTTTAGATGGAAATTTTTATTTCCAGCACGACAACGACCCCAAACACATCGGCAATATATCGTCAAATTGTGGTGTCTTTTTCATTGTAAACAGAACTGTACACACCGCCACAGTCCCCTGACATCAATGTCATAGAAAATTTGTGGGGCCACACTAGAAACAACAGCGGTCCAAAAACACCAGATTTGTGGGAAACAAAACCCATTTAAAGCAGGTTAGCAAGTAGTTGAATGGATAAAATATCTCCAGATACCACTAAAAATTGGTCGAATTTGCGTCAAGACGTTTGAGTGACATTATAAAGCCAGCGATGCAACAAAAATACTGATACTGTCTATGCATGTAATATATCGAAAAATTTCATTGGTGTATCCTTAATTTTTTGAGGTAAAGATCTGCTTTTGTTTACTTCAAATATTTGTGAAACTTTTAATTTTAGATATTTTTTTGTTGATTTTCGTTATTTTTACTGTAAATTAACCCTTTTATTACGTGTAAAAGTAAAAATACGTCTTCTATTCTAGTTAATGTGTTATTTTCATTAAAAGTTGGATTTATCAAGTGAAAGTAAGGTGTATCCTCAATTGTTTGAGCCTCTGTATGTATATATTGAAAAAAGAATTCGTGTAATATAATTCTCCAACATTTTTTTGTAAACTTACTTTCTCGTATTATGCAGATTACCTGTTATTGTTTTAAATTATATATCACTGAGTAGCCACAGTAGCCTAGTGGTCATGGCTTCGGATTCGTGACTGGAGATTTTCGTTCGGTCGTGGGTTCAATCCTGACCCGCCATGTAGCAGGGGCTGATGCACGTTAAATCTGTCGGACCCTAAGTCCTCCTGTTGGTGAGGTTTGGATGTTAGAAGAGGGGGGTGACAGCTCAGATGTCATCCTCGTCACTTGACCGTGGTTCAAAATTACGAGGTCCGTCGCCAATAGTGTTGCTTCTAGTGCGACGTTAATAAAAAAGCTAAACTAATATATCACTGAATTTTAATATCTTTCATAGTTAGTCATATTTGTAAAAACTCTTCTGCTTCCCGAATGAACGGCAATCTGCAAAAATTGCTGCTATCGAATGCATTAATTCCATTCACAATCACGAACCATTCGAAAATGTAAAGCGAGTGAGCACAAAGCAAACTGGCTAAGTCATGCACAATCCCTGCCAAACACAATCAGCATCTCGACCACCCTCCCGTTTCCCCGATCGAACAACTTTCATCTCTTCCACCCTCCCTACCAAAAAGCGTTCGCTTTCAATTAGGAACCTGAATGTCGCATCTTCCGCTAAACATGCCTTTTCGATTCGAGAGGACGGTCGATTAAACGACGACAAGTTTCAACTTTCCGGCATCAGATAAAAGGCGGGTTCTTGTTCCACGGCAACCTCTCGCCCACCCTCACCCAGGTATGCGAAATCGTCTGAAGAATCGGGAGTGACAGAGGAAGGTTCATTACAGAGAGTAGTAGCGCGGAAGAGCTAAATATGGATGATCCTCGAGTTCTGTAGATTGGGAAGGATGGCTGGAAGGGTTGTTGTGTGAGGGTGGTCGTCTGCTTAGTTATTTAGCATAGAACATATTTTAGTAATGGATTATTAAATGAAAGCTGTAGCGAAAAACAGCATTGAATCATTTTGAGAAATTTTGATTCACTTTTTCTTTTTTGTGATGTACAATGTTTGTAAAAAGTTATGCTTCAAGAACGTTTCGCAAAAGAAACTGTGAATTTAGAATGCTAATTAGAATAAAATTAATTAGAAAGAAGCATCCAATAAAACACTGTTTTACAAATATGAACATGTAAAAATTTGAATAAATATTGTATTTTTTTTCAGATGTACAAACGCTAAAATTTAGTGATCTCGAGGCGCATAAAAAATATTCGTACACTAAAACAAACTTACATTTTTATTAGAGCTTTGGGATGGGATCAATAAGTTCTTTATATAGATAAGTGACGTCACTCATTTTGAGGTATATATGCGGTGATTTTTCTATACATATCATGAAATTTAATTTTCATACACACACACACAAAAAAATTTCTATGTGAGTGGTAAATCTGACAAAACTTGCTACTTCGGGGAAAAAATAATAATTATATAGATTCGTAGAGACAGTAAAAGATATAATGAATTTTCTTTACATTATTTCGTAAATAGTGTTTTATAGTGCAGTCTATAATTCGGAGATGTACGGTTTCTAAAATACTGCAAAATGCTCCAAGCCCGGGAAGGCCCTCTCCATTTATCTCTGTCGACAGGCGTTTCCTCATCCGTTCATTGTAGAAAACCCCGAAAATAAGTGTTCCTATGCTTAGAGCAGAATTTAAAAAAATGGCGGTATCTGTAAGTATAATTCGAAATGTATTGAAGCAACGTCGTTTTCGAGGACATGTTGGAAGAAAAAAATTCTTCATGAATTACAAGAATCGGAAGTTACGCTAGAAAAAACGCAAACGAAAACCCAGAATTCTTGAACAAAATTATTTTTTCAGACGAAAGTAAGTTCTACGATTTTGGATCGGAACGTAGAAAATAAATGTTTCCGAGGAAATTACTTTCAACATTAAAACAGGGAGGTGGGATTGGGCTTGTTTTGGTGTTGAATGAGTGCCTCGGGCACGAGCAATTTAGTACTAATTATTGGAATCTTTCATCACAGAGCTTGCATAGACATTTTGAAAAATAGTTTATAGATGGGTTTGATAAAAATGGTTCTTTGTGGTTATTACATTTTTACATGATAATAATCCTAAGCTACAGATTAAATACGTGGCTTTGATTCTTATACAATACTCTTAAATTTATAAATTTTTTCTTCAGTCTTCATAAACTGTGGATTATTCAATAAGATGGTTAGTGGAAAGAGAGAGAAGGATTGAGACGATGGTGTTTAATAGCGCAAAAGCCAGATATGGCTATGCTGCCAAAACGAGGTGTAATTGTGATCTAGATCTTTGCAAAACTGGAAAAAAATAATAATTAGATGACGAAAAGAAAGATAGAAAATAGAAAGTATTTGCTAATGCATCCTGGGAGCGCATGCTCTGTGTGTATCAAAAGCAGAAAGCCCCAAGAGGAAGGAAAAGATCACTGGAGTACCACAAATCATGATGCTGATCAAAAACTCACTGGAGATGATACCTGTATTTACCTAAAGAAAGTTAGCCTCTAAAGGTTAGTGGTAAAAGAAAGAGATTAGAAGTGTTGACTCAGCGAATAATATTGAGAAATCTAGATTACCCATTTAGCACTGACTCAGTTCCGCATTGCCTGGTGATTACATAAAGTTACATTTAGAATATTAATCATTATAGGTTCGAGTTCCACATTTTTAATAATATAGATATTGATTTTTGAATGTTCGTTGATTCGAATAACTGCTTTCATTGTCTGAATGACTCTTACCCGTGTGAACTAAATTAATTAGTGATTAATTAATTGATAGAAGTACAAATGGAACATCGTGGCCGCGGTAGCCTAGTGGTTATGGTCGCGGCCGACATTTGTCGTCGAATCGTGGACTCGCACTGATGTCACTGAAGACCCGCCGCGTATCCGGTGCTAATGCACGTTAATCTGTCGAGGCTCAACGTCCTCCCGTTGGCGTGGTAGGGAAGCTGGGAGAGGGAGGTGCCAACTCATTGTCGTCCTCAACACTTGATCGAGACTCGAAACTACGAGGTCCTTTGCCAAAAGCCCCCGTGTTGCCTTCAGTGCGATGTCAATAAAATCAAACAAATGGAACATCACACAACAACAATTATTCATTTCATTTGAATGTACTATCTTTGCACAAATATGCTCAACTTTTTCCCCTTCAAAATTTGGTAGTTGTTCTTCTTGACATTTTTACTGCGAAAAACATTTCAATTTTATTTATTATCAGAATCATTCTCTTTTCGTTTCCCTTGACGTTTAAAATTACGTTCCACATTTTTTTTTTGAAAGATGGGACAGAGTTTTTTTTTTTTTTTTTATTACAATGAACGACTCTGAAAACCGCGGATGATAAAACTCTCTGGCACAACCATCATTCTGAAAGTAAGCTGCAAACGTAAATTTCCGTCATGAAAGTGGAATGGATAGCCACTTTTGCACACTGGGAGGCTTGAGAATTCGAACGTTTTCCGACGACGAATTGCCCTGAAAGTGTGTCTTGCATCTTAAAGAAAGTTAATTCGGGGAAGTGCATTTTCTGCATAGTTTTGTACTTATATATGGTTTCCTGAAAAGTTAGAATAAATCAACATTTTTTTTTAAGTCTAATGCCTTAGCGCAATGAAAGTCTCATAAATTTTTAATAAATGAGCTTATGCGTGTGTCACTTGCAATGCATTTTACGGCTAGATACATATGTAAAGAATAAAAAAAAACCTTTATATATATATTGATATGAGATCAATAAGAAAATTAGACCTTTTTTGCAATTATTTCTATTTATCTTCTTTATATTTTTATTAAGTCCCGCGGTAGCCTAGCGGTCATGGTCGCGAAATTACAGCCTGCGTTGTTCCCGTCAAGTCCTGTATTCGAGCCTTGATGCCCCTTAAGACCCGCCGTGTAGCAGGACTATAATACACGTTAAATTTGGTGTGGAAGTTTCTAGAGGGAGAGCGAGTGAATGTTATTGGCGCAAGAGCCAGATGTGGCTGTGATCTAGACGTAAAGAAATTGAAGAAAAGACAAAAATTGATTGACAAGAAGGAGGGTCGAAAGTAGAGAAGGATCGCTAAGGTAACTCGGGGGTGCGTCACCCGTGTTTACCAAAAACACTAAACCCCGTGGGAAAGAAAAAGATCACTTAGGTGCCTCGGGGTCATGATGCTCGTACTTACCTGAAGGAGGCAAGTCCCCTGAGGTCCTCTGCTATAATCCCCAGGGGCAAGTGTCCGGCTATACCCCCAGACGCAGGGTACCAATTTCAGCCGCCTCTTACGACATGCATGAGCTACAGAGGGACTATTCTGTCATACCCGGTCACCACACGGTTTAGTTTCTGGAGGGAAGTATCAACTCGGGCGTCGTCCTCCTCACTTGACCGAGCCTCAAATTACGCGGACCGTTGCTTCTACACCTCGAGTAGTTTCTCAATGCGACGTAAAATCAATCAATAAATATTTTCTTTTATTATTTAATTTCGTGAATGGAAGCAGAGGCTTACAATTTATTTATTGTAGATTTTTAAAACAGACATATTTTTTGTGTGTACGGAAGGAAACGTGCTTAAGAGTTAAAAGCTGAAGAATGTTTCCCGCTTTCTGACAAGTTTTGTTTAGTCTATATTTATATGACAATTTCAATCAAGAGACCAGGATGACACTATAGTCGGAGTACTTCTTTTCCCTAACTTCTATGTCGTGGGTGGCAACAGAAGCCAAGTGGCTAAGGTTCGCGAACTCATACATGTGTGGTGATTCATTCGTGGCGAGATTTCAGAGTCCTGATATCAGGGGCTGATGTACGTTAAATCCTTTACGGCTCCAAGTATTCACATTGAGAGGATACAGAAGTTTGCACCCAACCTGAAGTATCGTATTCGTCACTTGACCGTTGTTCAAAGTTACAAGACACCAATTGCCTTCGTGTTGCTTCTAAGCGTGATGTTAACAAACTATTAATCAATCCACGTCATGGGAAAACATTGAAATCCATTTACATTTAACGTGATGTAATACCTACAAATATGTACGATGAGTCATTTGTGAAAAAGTACTCGATGTGCAGCTTGACTCAAGTATAATTGGTCATGAAACTCTGGGTCACTGCTTCATGCAAAGCAAAAGACATCTCCAGTATGACAAATCTTAAATAACTCCGGGATGGAACAGTGCTTCTGATTTTCTCGCAAGAAGTAATTACGCAAGCACCAAAAACCAGCGACAGACACCCTGCTAAGCGTGAAGCCTTCTCTTTCGAATGCAGTGCATCCCGCTTCTGTAAACAAATCCATATACCCTTAGCCTTCGTTCGCATCAGAGTTATTTTTTTTTGTTTCGCCAGAAAAATTATAAGTGAGTAACGAATTGTTGCGAAATTTCACTTGAAATTCCGAAAAATCGCTACTTATAATTTATTGAAAGAAGTGCACGGCAACGAATGTTTATCACATGCTCGTGTTTTTGAATAGTTTAAGCATTTTCAAGATGACCGAGAAGACGTTGTAGATGATTCAGACCCGGGTCGCCACTACACGTCAAAAATGGATGACGATATAGAAAAAATTCGATCTGACCGTCGGTTAAATTATCATGGTATTGCTGAGACTGTAGAAATCGACAAGGTATACGTACGGCAAATTTTTCCACCAGGAAAATGCGCCAGATCATTCTTCATTGTCTGTCAAGAGGTTTTTAGAGAAGTACGGCTTCCCACCATTTGCCTTATTCGTCGGATCTGGAGCCATGCAACTTTTATATGTTTCCTAATTTGAAATCTGCATTAAAAGGAGCAAGATTTGAGTCCATTGAAGCTGTGTGTGTGTGTGTGTGAGAGAGAGAGAGAGAGGCTCGCTATTAATCATTTAATAACGGTTGGCAGAATTTTTTGCTATTACATAATATTTTGAACAAAACGCTCCAAATTTGTAGAACAGATCATTGTTATTAGTTCTATTTAAAGCATCCCTCTTATTGCTCAAATTTCGAAATTGAGCGAACACGAAATATTCTTATAAATTCTAATACTACACATTTTGTTTTTCACTTCTTTTCCTCCTTCGTTACGGTGAATAAAATAACCGTGTCCTAACCTCTTGCTCTAGGTGCTCAATTCTGTGCTTCATTTTTCGTCCGCTTTGCATCTATTATTATTATTATTTTGCTAATTTGAAATTAATTAAAAGCTTTTTCTTTTTAAGTTTCTTCTCTTCAAAGTATTTTTTATAATTAATAATTTTCTTTCGAGTTTTCGTGACCTTAGTTCTCGAACGATACGTTCCTATATTACAATCACTGAACCTTCAAAGACATCAAAGTTATTTTATAAAGACTAAGTTTATTTCGAGTATGTGAACCAATTTTAGCTGATGTTTGAATTTTAAAAAATACAGTTGAAATGCATAAATTTTGAATTTTTTTAAATGGTTCTATCCTTATTATTTACTTATTGAAAATCTTTAATTTAAAAAATCTACATATCCACATATTTTGAGAGACTATAAATATCTCTGGTGCTAAAGAGAATAAGATTTATTTTAAAAATAAAAATATATATAAGTAAAAAAAATATTTTTAAATCAAACTTGCATTAAAATATTGATTTAAACGAATAAAAACATTTTAATGCAAAATAATATATAATTTGTAAGAAATTTAAAACCAAACGAAAGTTCTATGAAAGGTTTGCAAATAACAGATTTAGCCACCCAAGGTGCGCCTTTTTTATAATTATTATTAAATTACTCAAATGAATATAAGAATTAAAGTGAACGATGAAATATCGAGAAATGGACAGTAGTAAACTTTTCCGATATTAAAATTGAGGAAAACGGTAAGTTATTAAATTATATAACTATATTTAAGCTAAATGTAATTAAAATTAAAGCAAACGATAAAAAATCGAAAAGTGATCTTGTACGCCAAAATTGATCCACCTAAAACAATAGCCCCTTAGGTGGCTAATAAAAGCTTAAGTTGCTTAATCACAATACCTAAGGAATGACCGATAAATTAAGTTTCTTTGCTACTTATACTTGTGGCTACGGTAGCCTAGTGGTCATGGTGGTGATCGGCTGCCTTTGTTGAGTCGTAGGTTCGAGTCTTGATGCCGATATGTAGCCGGGGCTGATTTACATTAATCTGTCGAGACTCAATGTCCTCACGTTGGCATGGTATGGAAGTTAGGAGAGGGGAAGGGGTGTCCTCGTCACTTGATCCAGGCTCGAAATTACGAGGTCCATTGCCAATAGCCCTCATGTTGCTTCTAGTGTGATGTTAATAAAACCAATCAACCTTGTTACTTGCATATGAGATTAAACGATGTATTAATACCTCAAGCTTTTATAAATTATAGATTATTTTGTATTCAAAAATTATTTTTATACCTATTAGAGGTTTTTTTTTCAAAAAGAATTATATTTCTTCCTTGTCTGAAAATTTAGCATTAAAAAAAGCATTACATTATTTGCACTTGTGAGCGAAAATTAAAATCAAAGGTTGGGAAGTGGGTTAAAATTCGAGTTCAAAGGGCAAGGCCTGGATCCCTGGTACCTCTAAATCTGTCACTTCTTGAATGTATTGTAATGTCATAGGAGTTGTAGGTGTATGCTAAATTTCAGCTCGATCGGATGAGAGAAAGTGGGTTCTAAATGAGAACAAATTTTAGATAGATGTGTTTTTTGACATTCATGCATCCCAACATAGCAACCTAAATAAAAGCTAACAAAAAGGAACATTTGCTAAAGAAACAATTGTTCTCATTAACGTAACCACTTCACAAAATTGTCCTATGTAGTCATATTTTTGTTGGATCAGTATCCGATACTCGATAATGAACCACTCTTTGCTCCAATACACATCCCTGCTCTCCACAAATAGCATATTTCCACGTAGCTATCGGTCGATCTGTTTCACAGGACACGGAAGAAACCCATCGATGAGGACAACCGCATATCGAATTCCCTGATTTCGCCCGCCGATAAGAACATCTCGCATCTTTCTGAGGAATTTTCATTCCGCTGCGACCTCTGTCGGAGATTTTTCACGAATAAAAATAACATTTCCATATCGTGGTTATTGATAGTAATTTACTGGGAGACTTGATTTAACATGTACACGGAGTCAAACGCGTGGCTAGGCTTCTCAGAGCCCGGGGGACAACTAAAGATTTCGTATCCATTTGGTTTGTCAAAATGCATTGAGGAAAGAAAATATTTCTTTTTGTTTAAATATTAGAAAATTAAAAAGGATTCATACTTTTATTTTTAAATATTTTAATTTTTTTAAAACATTTTTATGCTCATATTTTCAATGTTTAGCTGAATTCATAAAGATAGAGCGAAATAAATTAAGACAACAATGGTGGATCGAAAATTTATAATTATTATAAAATATTATTCTAATATAACATTAGTTATAATAATATAATGATGTTTCATGTATTATACTTTCAATACACTTATTGAATTATTTGTACTTTATTATCCAGGTATAACATTTCAAAATGGGCGAAATATTTATAGATCAATTTTAGATAGGTACTGTTTATTGTAAAGTTTCAAAAGTCTTCCCGTTTCTTTCTCAACTGTATCTTCTTATTTCATTTTACGCTATTTAATATCTTCTGAGTTCAAAATCTTCCTTTGTAATTAGAGATGAGAATCCCGTAACAAATTATCAGCTGTTGGTAGCTCGTGCACCTTTTTATTGGTTTCCATGGAAACTGTAACAAATCTGGTTGGTTGATTTGAAATACACTAACCTTCATGGGCTTACCATCTTAAGGTAAGTAATGGAATCATGCCCCGAGGCACTCTAGTGATCTTTTTCTTTCCCATGGGTTTTACTATCATTGACAAATAGAGGTGACGAGCCCCCGGGAAACCTTACCACTCCTTCTCTATTTTCGACTCTATTTTGAATTTCTTCTTTTAATTCCATTTTTTTTTTCAAACCCTCTACCCGTGGAGTTGAGCCATCTGATAAAAAATCATACACAAAATTATTAAAGAACATTACCCCATGAGTGTGTGGTTCGTATCACATCCTATTACTATGGGAATATATCTCAGTGTACATTGATTCAATTATATCGTCACAATAATTCTTTTCTGATTCATGTTCAGAAACAATCATAAAGTTAAACTCGTTTTAAAAAGCACGTTAGCCGTCTTGGCGATACACAATGTACAAAGCCAGCAAACTTCTTGAAGAGCGAGGGTGTACAGCACTAGATGCGGAGAGGGAATGCGACGCGTGGATCATGCGAAATAGCAACAGTCTATCTGACTACATCGAGCTTAATATATTTGACCCAGAAGTGTATGATACCTGATTGATTCCTGACAGACTGACTACTCGGTGTCTTTAGATCACCAACCATTGGACAGTAACTGCTAGACAATTTTTAAAATTATGTTTCGTACAAATGCATTTAATTCAATAAAATACAATTTCCTCTAATTTCTTGCGGAATGTTCTTGATTTCTTTCATACGATTAAGAATATTAGTCACTTCCAAAAACTCAAGAGGGGAAAATAATATTAGTTTTTAACATGTGAATTTGAAAATTCGCGTTGAAGCAGCCTTAAAATTTAAGAAAAGCGTGATAAATCGTATTCTTCACACACACACACACTATATATATATACACATATATACAGTGGTTCAATAAAGAAGTCGGACACTGGTTTTCTCATTGTTCAGCCTGTATTATGATGCTTAAAATACATAGTATAACAATATTAATTGTAATGAAAAATCACGATAAGTTTTATCTACAATTAGCATGATAAAAAGAATTGCAAAAGTATTTTCATTCGTTGAAAATATATAAACACTAAAAATATACACTATATAAATTCTCTTATATAATAAATATAAGAGACTTAATATTTTGTCGGCATTCTTTTATGTTTTATTACGGCCCTCAATCTTTTAGACATTGGCCCTACAACTTTTTCACAAAAATTTGGATCATTTTTGGACCACTCGAGTTTGAGTGCATTTTTAAGTCCATTTTTGTCTTTATAGTGTGTTTTTTTTAAATTTATTTTCCAAATATACCCATAAATTTTCAATCACCTTTAGGTCAGGTGATTGTGGAGGTGTTTCTAATACATGTGGGTATTTATTCAAAAGCCACAAGCGCACAATATTTGCTGTATGTTTTGAAACATTGTCTTGATAATAACTGAAAACTTCCTTGATTCCCAATTTCTTGGCTCTTTCTAGCTAACATTCTTTCATAATCGTTAAATACTTTGTGTATCCATTATGCCCCATCAGTTATGTGAAGTTTTACTGAACCACAGGCAGACATGCATTCCAAACCATAATAGAGCAGCCATTATGCTTTACAGTTGCTCTTAAATTTTGAAGTTCTTGATTTGGTTTTCGCCGTATATAACATTGACCATCTGAGCGAAACAAATTAAATTTTCTTTCATTGGCAAATAAAACCATTTTCCAAAATTAAAAGTTTTTATACTTAATAAGTATTTGCGAACTTCGTTCATTTCAATCTGTTGTATTTATTGATAAATGGCTTTTTACGTGCCATTCTTCCATGTAAATTGTTTCTAAGTAAAATCAATCTTATTGCTCTTGTATAAACAGTTTTATGAAGATATTGTGACACTTCATTGGTTAGCTTATAGAAACACTAAGTTTAGCATTTAAAACGCTTACAATCCATCGTTCCTCTTTGTTGGAAAACTCTTTTAGACTTCCAAACTTGTGCTTATTTTCAGTTGATTTTGAAATTTTGAAACGTTTAATTATATCAAAAACTGTAGAATAAGATTTATTTACAACTTTACTGGTTTTTCGAATAAATTTTGCTTTTTTTTTATGATGCTTTAAAGCGAGTTTTCTTTTCTCTATTGACGTCTGTCATGTTTGCCTTCCCATTTGAAACTTCTAATTGTAATAAACACACAACGGTAAATAAAAATCTACCTCGAAATGCGAAATTCATAATTTTAAATCGACAAGTAATGCAAAGGTTGGGAAATCTCACTTTGAATTGCTGATGAAAAAGACAATATTGCCACCTGTCCGAGATCTTTTTTGACTCATTTTTTTTTATTTCTTTTACCTTTTCCCTTCTTACTGAATTTTTTTTTTTTTTTTTTTTTTTTTTTGCCAAAAAGAAAATTAGTAGAGAATTTATTTCAATAAAAGTATGTGTGCGCATGTGTGTTTGTATGGGGAAGGGGATCGGATTAAATGAGTTTCCAGAACAGCCGCGAAGTCTTTTAGGTTGAATAGGTCTGGTCTGGATCAATTACATCTCGTTTTTTTGCAACATGGTCATATCTGGCTCTTGCTCCAAAAACCTCCCCCATTTCATCACATCACATTGAAATAAATGAATGCTTAGCGAAGAAAACAAATACTTTTACAAAATATGAATCGACCTTAAATCCAAGTTCAGATTTTTTTTTTAAAGATTCAAAAACTTTTTTAACATCAAAACTATTTTGATTAGAAAGAAAAACACAAGAATTTTTCTGTATAAATAAATACGAAATTTGACAACTACAATTTTTTTTATTTATATGACAAATGAATAAAAAAAATACTTATTTAGTTTTCGAGCATAATTTTGAATACTTTATCCACTTACGCTGTGTAGAGCATTTTGAAAGGAAAAAAAAAAAAAAAAAAAAGGATAGTAACTCGGAATAAAAAAAAGAGCATAAAATAATGCTTCGAAATACTTTCAGCTTTCCTTATTATTCCTTATCAAAAGATAGCGCTGAATTGGGCATGGATTTTTTTAGATGGTCATAAAATTTCAATTTTTGTGTTCGATTTAATTCTAATTTGTCAGCCAAAATTGAGTTCTGAATGAATTATATAATGATTGTAAGGTAATATGCCTATAAAATAGTTCCAATTTAGGAAGGGAAAAATTAATGGGATAGTTTTGAAAGTATGTGTGCATACAGTGGTGTTTTTTTTTTTTTTTTTTTTATAAAACATTCAGTACTCATTATATAATAAAAAAAAAAGGGAATATTTTAAAGTAATTCAAGATGAATTCGTCTAACATTGAAAACAAAAAAAAGAAAAAGAAATTACTCATTATTGGTCGTTATCATTTAAAACACACACGCACACACACAAAATCATAACAATACGTAAAAACACAAATAAAAAAGAAAATTTCATGAAATAACTTTTACGGCCCCAAATAAAAGATTTATTTAGCGATTCTTTTTTTTAAATTGGCTTTCCAATTTCGGAACACAGTTAACTTCGATTTTAAAGAAAAATAATTGATGTAAAAGCTTAAATCAGAAATAAATTTATTTGTATAATTCTGATCGCATTTTGTCGCTGTATGGCAACGCTTATGGAAAAACAGTACCGTAAAAATTACCAAGATATCGAACAAAAATTTCTTTCCTTATTTTAACTGTACGACTTTTCTAAATAAATATACACATTTTCATAGTTCTTACTACATTATTATCCCTCGTGATGCTTCTAGTACGACAGAAATAAAACCAATCAATCAATCATTAATTTACGAGTTATGAGAAATTTTCCATATCATTTCAATAACTTTCGAAATTTAAAAAACTTTTTTCTCGGCTTTTTATTTTTCATGGCAGTCATGCATTTGAAATGCTAAGGCTTTTATTATAAACAATATAAAATTTTAAAGTTTTTCTGGTTGTTTTGAATCATATGTCTGTGGATGGAATAAAGGTTTAGATAATTTTTTTTTTTTTTAGGAATTACATGCGATTGTGATTGTTTATTAACGTAGCACTGAGAATCAACTCGAGGACTATTGCCCAAGGGGACCGAGCTCACCCAAACGCTTTAGAGGTACTACCTGGTAAGAAGAATTTTTTTTTCACAACAATAAACACACAAAAAGAACAAAGGATAATACATAATTTCGAAATTCAAACGAACATAAAAGCTAACATTGTGTTTACAGAGTATGAAGTTATAGATTTATTTCCAATTTTTCATTTTTGGCAGTTGTTAAAGAGTCCCTTTTATCCTGACTTGGACGGTAATAATTTTTAACATCAGAGGTAGGAGAAAATATTATGCAGTTTATGTAAATTATTTTGTATTTTAAATATTAATTACGCATATATGAATAAAAACTGCATATTTATTCAAACTTTTAGTTACCCTCAGTAGAAAGTAAGTGTTCTTTAAAAAAAAAATTTAAAAATTCATCTTTTTTTCTCCTTTACTCTTTTTGCTCAAGTGAAGTAATGCTTGGTTGTTATGGATTTACCGAGAAAAATAGGAAAGAGGCTTTGTTAACTTCCCTGTCCGTAGTACTTGCAAAAAGAGTACCTTACAAAACATTAAATTTGTAAGTGTATAAATATACAAAAACAAAACCAAAATTCGCTTAATATATTAAAGAAAGAAGATTGTACTAACAACCATATTCCCCCCCCCCTTTTTTTTTTCAACTTTATTAGAAACTTTACAATTTCAGTGTGACCCATAAGTGGCCGTATAACCTTCAAGTATCTTGCAGATAAAAATAAGCTGCACTATATAAAAAAAAATTAGAATCTGATATTAATATTGTAGCGTTCAGCTACTCAAAAGTTCTTTGGGTTTCAGTTCTATTTTTCAACACCAGACGAAGACGTCCGTAAGAAAATAAGTTTAAAAATTTTTCCTTCTTAACTCCTCTGAACTAGGAGGTATTTTTGGCCAGACCATGTGGATAAAAAACTGCTCATTACGTGTAGGTAATTGGCTTAGAGAACAAATAACAGAAATTTTTATGTTCAGGTAATTGGTTCGAAGAACAAGCAACGATAATTTCAGACGGCACATATAACTAACTGTTGTCCAACAATTATCAAAACCAAGAAGTTCGCTTAGTTGTAGGTCTCAAAACTTCTTTGTAATCTTACAGCTGAAAATGCTGGTGCTGATTATCCACTTGTAATTTGTGTGTTGTTTGTTTTCATACAAAATGAAGTTTTATTTTCGGTAGTCTTAAACTATCCTCCGGAATTTGAACGTGAATCGAGTCTTTTAAAGAAATGAAAGGTGCTGTATGTCTCTGTACCCAATTTTAATTCGCTACTTGTGAAAATGTTTCTATTACTACTTTTTTTATTATTTTTTCTTGATGTATTTCCTTCTGTTTGTTAAAGACGCTAACTGTGCAGAATTTCAGGTAAGCAGCTTTTCACTGTGTAATTATTGATTCTTGTTGCAGTCTTCAATTTTTAGAAATGCTTGCATGATGGGAAATTGGACAAGAATAAGTATTTGCCAATGACATCCGTAAACTAACTTGCCTTATAATTAGTCTACAGTTTTAAGTGTCTCAGAAGTAGAGACGAATAACTTTTCATTCCAATTAGTTATTTGAGAAGACTGATGTTGAAAGTATTTATAGTCTTTACCCATTCACTTGCCTTAGTAAAAGTTTCTCTTGAATAAGGGAAGGGAGGGGAGGCGTGAAAACAGTTCCCTTTCTCGATCACTAGTCTGGATGTAACAATAGTAGATACAAATTCAAAATAACTGTAATTTTTAAGCTACAAAAGATATTGCAATAAAGTTTAATGACAATGGACAGTCTAAAAGGTGTGAAATAATATTATAAATTTTTTTCAATATCATCACATCGTGTATTCAAAATATTAAAAAAAATTTTTTTTTAAGTATTCTAAATACGTACAGTATGATAGTTGAATTCTAAAAAAATGTTCAATTAGTTTCATAAATAATTCACCGTGGTTGCTTAGTGATCATGATTGGTAATCCGTGGTCGGCGTTATTTTGTTGAGTCGTGGGTTCGAACCTTAATGCCACTCCGTGTAAGGGGTTGATGTCCATTAAACTTGTCAAGGTTCCTTTCGAGATTCGTAACTTGACAAAGGTTCAAAAAGGCGAGATTTGTCGTCAACAACATTCGGGTTGCTTCTATGCGAGTGATATTAATAAAGAATCTATCGCCAAGCAATAGGTGTACATGTATAAGGTGTACAATCTTACACATCAGAGTTATACATGTTATAAAAAAATTTCAGCTCGATCGGATGATAGGAAATGGGTTAATATTCGGGAACAAATTTTGAATTGGAAAGAAAAATTGTTTTTGCACACGTACTTATAAAATTAGCAAGTTAAATAAAAATGCTTGTAAAAAGAATGTGAAAGCAAATGATTATGTGATAAAAATCTAATTAATATTCAAGTTAGTAATAATATTTTTTTTTTCATGGAAATAAAAATTAGAGCAAGTGATAACGTGTATTAAATTAAGTGCTACAGGGTGTTTCGAAAGTCATAGGAAAAAATTTAAGGGATGATAGAAAACATCTAAGCAATCAATTTTTAACGTGCAATGCAAACGTGGAAAGCAAACGTGTGATCCGCTAGATGGCGCTGTAATGGAAAGCAGTTGTCTTATATATCGTCATTTCTACCGAAGATTTCAGGAAACAGGGTCTTTTCCTGATTACTGTACGTTTGGTAGGAAGATTTCTTCACAAATATTGATAAATGTTTTCCTGATGTTTCGTAAAATAAAATTAGCCTGTATTTGTCCAATATGAGGGAAAATATTTGAAAACGAATTGTCACCATTTGGATTTACAATTATTGAAGTTACTAGGTATAACTCTTTCAATTAAGAAATCTAAACAAAAGAATGAGGGAACCTTCACTTAAACATACACACAATGCAGAAAAAATTTAAGTGGTAAAATCATTTCTATTCCTCACATCAAAATAGATGATTAGGTCTCAAAAGGTTTGGAGAAAGGAATATGCCGCAATTTCTAGATAAATATGACCTTTTCTCAAACAATTCATAATCTTGAAATAAGAAAAATGAAAAATAAGAATTTTAACTCCCCAATATCTGGGAGTGATATCACAAGCGAATGGTTATCGAAAGAGCCATAGTAAAATCGCGTGTAAAGTAGACTCATGTGTTATTGAATCAAGGGGCAAAGAGTTCCGATTGCACATGTATATTTTTTCATTTTTATTTTGCAAATCGTTCGAAATGTTTCGAACCATTGCATCAAAGATAGTATTCGCCTTTACTTGATTATACATAAACTGAAGACATTGCATGAAAAATTTGATTGAATATTTCCTGTAATTCTGGATTTTTCTTACATTAAGAAAAAAAAAAAAGATTTTGCGACACAGGTGGTGCTTATCTCATGAAGCAACACGTGACACATACTGCATTCTCTAAAAATATATTTTCGTGTGAAAAAATCTCACCGATAATTGAATGCCGTATAAGCATTCACTTAACACCACGCACGCCATCTTCACCCCCCGTGTCACTAAAAATCAAATATTTTGAAGAGGCCCGCCACTGGGTAGGGGTATTACCTTTCACTGGCTGTCCATCAATGCTGCGCACAATGACGGTAAAAAAAAACGTTGCCTGAACCACGCTACCCCTCCATGACAATACCATGCGTTTTCTTTGCGTGCTTCGTCTGCCCGATGGAAAATTAAAGTGAAGTGAAGTGAAAAGAGGGATAATAAACACGAGGGAGGATTGACGTGTCCCGTCAGAAGATTGGTGTCATCCATCATAGAGTGGACAGGCGACTTTTTTTTTCAGCCGTTCTTCGAACAGTGGAAGGAAAAACAATAGATATATATTTTTTAATATTTAAAGATAGTTTTTCTTTTCTTTTCTTTTTCTCTTCAGAATTCAGATGGAAGAATTTATGTCACTAATTTTATTTATTGGGGCTAAACATTTGAAATATTTAAACCTTAACCCTCTGACTGTTTATTCCGCGGGAAACTGATACGAGGTCAATGAAGTTTTAATTGCTACTAATTGCAATTAAAAATCTGGATAAAATTAATTCTGCATATTGATTTATCTTTTATTTTTAAATATTGTTGTAAATTACATCTTTTCATGTTGATTTGTTGGTTTCAGGAAACCGTAGATTGAAGTAACCAGTAGTATCATAAAGTTTTAATTACTGTCCCGGACTATTACAACGTTTTACTTATTACTAAAAAGGTAACCGAGGTTTGATTTTTATTAATTAAGACTTCTCTATATAATCTCCTTCCAGAATTATACATTTCTCTCAGCGTTTCTTGACTTTTTGGAGGCTTTCATTGTGCATCTATATTATGGTTGACTTCAATCTGCGACTTTTTCCTCGGAAACTTACCTTCTTTCGGTAGCCCCTGACGAAACCCTGAGGCAGAGGCATCATGACCCCGAGGCACCCTAGTGATCTTTTTCTCTCCCATGGAGTTTAGGTAAACACGGGTGACGTAGTGTCAGGGATACCCAAACGATCTTCCTCTATTTCCTATCATTCTTCTCAGACACACGCATCAACAAATTCGAAACTTTCCTCTCCTTTTTTTTTCTTCTTAGATTATGTTTAGACAAATATTTGGCACAGCTTAGCCAGATTTGTCTCTTGCGCCATAAGCTCTTGTTGTCAACTGACTCATGTAAATTTACCTGTAGCTATTCAGAAAAAAAATTCAGTTCAGTAAATATGTGTGGTATCAATAAATAAGGGCATGAGTAACAAAATGTTGAGAAAAGCGCCATAGGCCAGATAGGTTTAGATGTCTAAGTCCAGGAGAGAAAATTAGTAATATTTCTTGTCCTATTGATTGATTGTCTTCTAATGTCGAACCTAGACGCATCACGAGGGGGTTTGCCAACGAAACTTCGTAATTTTGATATACGGTCAAGTGACGAGGATGACACTTGAACTGGTACCCCCTCCCTCACCTTTTTTTCACCAAAATTACGCACTAATCCAATGCGATGAATTTGAGCGTCGACAGATTTAACGTGTATCAACCTTGCAACAAGACGAGTCTTTATTGCCTCAATACTTAAACCTACGACTAACCTCAAACAATACCAGCCTTGAATTTGCTAATACTGTCACGTAGAATATGTAACTATGTAAGCCGAATAAAGAGTACCGAATTGAATCTTAAATAGAGACTTTAATTTATCTCAAAAGAATTCAGAATAAATTAATTATAAATTTAATATAAATAGAATTAACATAAATCAATTACAAATTTAGGATGCAAAGCGTAATAATAGGAAGATGAAAAACTATCGCGACTTCATTGCTCAGAAGTAAAAATACGGAGGACGCACTTCGCTTCAGTTCACGTTTCTTTGCATCGTCGAGAATAAGCGTGGACTCTCAGGTAGATTTCATCTGTCGATCATAGTCAAAAGCAATCTGTGGATAGAGGATACAGCGAGTGATTGAATGTAGGCTTATGGAACAAGAGCTGAATCCGATTCTTGTGCCATTGCCAGAAAAAAAACCTCGCCACAGTATTTCCACGGCCACCTTTCTCGACTGTCTAATATGAAATAATTGATGATTCGTACGATTTGAAAAAGACTGATAATGCTAAATGACGAAGAAATTGCTGTATTTCATATTCCTCATAAATCAGTCAATCAATCTACTGCAAAGAGAAAAAAAAAGCCACTAATTCAGTGGCAATTGTTTATTTCTTTAACGTCGCACTAAAAAGCAACTGAAAGGCTATATCAAAGAGTTTGAATTCATTGAAATATATATACAGAAGCATTTCTATAATAGCAAGTGGAAAAAATCAGTAATTTCCTAATTCCTAAACAGTAAACTTCTTAATTCAGTAAACAGATAACATACAAGAGCTGTTCAAGGGATGGTGCTCATAGCATCCGAAAATTGTTTTTAATAAGCATCACGACTCACTAGACGGCTGTCTAAGTCTCGGTTACTTGTATTCGTGATCATGACGCCTGTCGCAGCTAAAAAATTCTTTGTCACAACTTTTCTGTCCGATGAAATCAACTTCGTCTTTTTTTTTTTTTTTTTTTTTTTTTTGTGAAAAAGATTCATCGGGAATAGCCCAACGTTTTGATTTTTACTTGATTTCCAGTACATTATGATGAAACCAGGTCTCACCAACGGTGACAACCCGAAGTGGCAGCATTCAAATTTTCATTTGGCAGCAAATGACTACCAAATCCAAACTAACTTATGAATCAATGTCAAATTTGTTTCGGTTCTGATTAACAAATGGTAGCACCCAATGGTAACAACAATTTACCTTAATGATGCCTTCTGTCTTCAAGTACAAGAACATTTTCAACCACCCTCGTATCAAAAAAGTTTTGTTCTTGATAATTGTAAGTTTTAAAAAGCATCAAATTACATTTTTTCTAAATTTAATAGAGTTCAATAAATAGTTGAAAATGAGAAACCATATTTCATGGTTCTATATATAACAGGTCAATTGAAAAGTCCTCGGCCTAACACATAGATGGCGCTACTAGAATTAAATCCATATGTTTTTTAGTTAGCCCTAACCCTCAAAAGATGCGTATATAAATTTGACAGCTGTCGGATCATTAGTTTCTGAATTATAGCATTTTGAGTGAAGCAACTTTTGTTATTGTGAAAAAAACGGATAAAAAGGAATTTCGCATGTTGATAAAATATTGCTTTTTGAAGGGAAAAAATACAATTGAAGCAAAAACTTTGCTTGATGCCGAGTTTCCGGACACTGCTCCAGGAAAATCAACCATCAAGGATTGGTTTGCTAAGTTTATATGTGGTGAAATGAGCACCGAAGACGGTGAACGCAGTGGACGCCCAAAAGAGGTTGTTACCGAAGAAAACATTAAAAAAATCCACAAAAGGATTTTTAATGACCGTCAATTGAAATGGAATGAAATAGCAGACACTCTAAAGATATCAACTGAACGTGTACATCATATCATTCATGAATATTTGGAAATGAGAAAGCTCTGTGCAAAGTGGGTGCCGCGCGAGCTCACTTTTGACCAAAAACAACGACGAGTTGATGATTCGGAGCAGTGTTTGAAGATGATCAAGCAAAATAAACCCGAGTTTTTGCGTCGATATGTGACAATGGATGAAACATCATTTCACTCCGAAGTCCAATCGACAGTCATCCGAGTGGACTGCACACGATGAACCCGCTCCAAAGCGTGGGAAAACGCAACAGTCGGCTGGCAAGGTTATGGCGTCTGTATTTTGGGATGCGCATGGAATAATTTTCATTGACTACCTTGAAAAAGGAAGGACCATCAACAGCGACTATTACATAGCGTTATTGGACCGTTTGAAGGACGAAATCCGAAATCGCCGAAAACGGCCGCATTTGAAGAAAAAGAAAGTGCTGCTTCACCAAGACAATGCACCGTGTCACAAGTCGGGGAAAACGATGGCAAAAATCCATGAATTGGGCTTCGAATTGCTTCCTCACCCACCGTATTCTCTAGATCTGGCCCCCAGCGACTATTTCCTGTTCTCAGATCTCAAAAGAATGCTCGCTGGGAAGAAATTTTTGTCGAATGAAGAGGTGATCGCCGAAACTGAGGCCTATTTTGAAGCAAAGGACAAATCGTACTACAAAAATGGTATCGAAAAGTTGGAGGGTCGCTATAATCAGTGTATCAGCCTTGAAGGGAATTATGTTGAGTAAAAAAAAACTAATTTTGCCAAAAAAATGTGTTTTACTATGGTAGGCCGAGGACTTTTCAATTGGCCCGTTATATATGCGGAATTTCTTTCTCTTGAACCCACTTTTTCTTAACGCACTCTAGTTCGAGTAAGCCTCATCAGAAAAAGGGGAATCGAGAGGGTTTCTAAGTTATCGTGCTCCAATTTCCGACCACACTACTCATTTCACTTCTTCATCTCTTATATATGTAAATACACTTAGTACGATTTTCTTACATTCAATCTAATTTGAGTATTTCATGTTACAACCCACATTCTAGTCGGAGGAAAAATCGCGAATAGCCCAATGTTAAAAGTCAAAGGACGAGGACGACACCTGAGCTGACACCCCACTCTCCTAACGTCCCCTCCATCCCAAAAAGGGACATTGAGCCTCGGCAGATTTTACGTGCATCAGCCATATATATATATATATATAAAGTGAGAATTACACACACCGTAATTAGATAAAACAGAGAAAAACGCTTAAAATATGAAAAATTAGTTAACACGAAATAATACAAGGTTTCCGAAAAAAATATGTAATTTCCTACATCCCCCAATTTCAAACACGAAATTAAACACAATAAGATTTCGCTTCACAGACCCAGATTTCTGGCTCATTATTTACTCGTAGTGATTTTAATTCTAGTGGTGATATGGCTTTAGCTGTTTCGTCAAATTCATGTCGTTACTTGTAAAATGCTTTGGAGATGGTGTTGATTTCGTGCAACAGCCAGATATAGCTGACGCATACCTCATCACACCTTGTAGGTATCAGTGTTTCGAATAATATTTTATACTATTAGTAATAATTTACCAGAACAAAAATCCAATTTCGATGAAACGTGTTTTAGTCTTACAATCCATCTTAATCATTTTGCAATAACCGCATTAAACAAAAATCTAACTTCATCGAAGGCAATTTCTTATAGTGAGAAAAAAAAAATGACTAAATCTTTTGTATTATTACCATTAAATCATTTTACATTTGTAGAAGCTCAAAAAGCAAAAAGAACGGGGATGGGGGCAGTAAAAATGTTTTCATAAATTTCAGACATACCGGCTTTTTTACATTTCTTAGAAACGTAACGAGTTAGTCTTAGACAATTTCTGTCGTGACATCTTGAAGGACGTTACTATTCCTTTTTTTTTTTCAGGATAATGACCTATACCATCCAGTATGATGCTAGTTTCATATTCCTCACTGCTCACCTTAAGTACCATTATCAGTGCAGCTGTATAATAAGATCTGTATTTCTCTTACTGAGAGATTCTGTATTGTATAATTTACTGTCAAAGTTTTGTTCTTTTTGTATTTAACGATAGTAATTATAATTACAAAAAAATAAATTTCCGCATATGAATCCCAGAATATGTACTGAAACTTAAGATAAAAGTGATCTCTTGGATGAGAATGCGATACCGGGACAAAAGATCTCTCATTTACTTTCATACCCAATCCGATCAAAAAGCAAAATTTTCATCCCTAATACAAATCCAAATCTTTCCCCTGGTGTGTGGCGAAATAGCGAGCATATGCTCTGGTGATAGCTCCCAAAGGATGAATGGAGGGTGCGACGGGACGGGTGATCCATCAGGATTACCATCTCTCTTTAAGACCCTCTGCCAACAGGGACAAGCTTTTAAGCGACCTGTTTGCTCTCCCTCAGACAGTTTTCCCGAAGTCCCATCACTCAAAACGCCACCATCGCCCTTCTGGACTTTTTCCTGGAAATTATTTGGCGGGGATTGGGTAATCCGATTGAAAAGGTGAGAAGACAGGATGATATGCAGAACTAGTCAACCATAAGGTAGACTGAGTCAGTTGATAATAAATATAAATTTTAAAAAAAATAAGCAAGCTTGTATTTAAATATAGACTAAAAGATACAAAATTATTTTTCAAGTTAAAATAATATTTCCTTTATAAAAGTTTGATGCACATAACTAAGGTATCTAGGTAATTGCCAATTCAGAAAGTGCCAAAACTACTTATACATGAAATCAATAGAAACATTATCTCTCAGAGGCTTACCTTCTTAAAGTATGTACAGGCATCATGATCTCGGGCTCTGTACCAAACTTTTTCATTCCTATGGGGTTTACTGTCTAAAGTAAATGTGGATGACCTCACTTCTTCCCGATATAATCAAGTGATCTTTTTCTGTTTTCCGCCTTCAAACAATTTCCCCATTTTTGGTCTTCCCGTTGGCGTGGTGTGGAAGTTAGGAGAGGGGGAGGCTAGCTCAGGTGTCGTCTTCTTCACTTGACCGAGGTTCAAAATTACGAGGTCCGTCGCTAATAACCCTCGTGTTGTCTCTAGTGTGACGTTAATAAAACCAAACCAAGAAGTTATATGTGTAATAAAATATTTCAATTCGATCGGATGATGGGAAGTGAGCTAAAATTCGAGTTGTTTTCATCGAATCGTGGCTTCGAGGCTTACTACCTCTAATGACCCGCCGTGTAGTATGGATGATGTTCGTCAAATCTTCGAGGCTTCAAGTCCTCTCGTTGTCATAGTGTGGAAATCTGGAGAAAGAGAGGTGATAGTTTAGATGTCATCCTCGTTGCTTGATTAAGGTTTGAAATTAGAAGGTGTGCCACTAATAGCCCTCACGTTTCTTCTCAGTGAGATATTGATATATAATTAATCAATTATGGGAGATAAGGACATCTATTTTGTGAACACTGGGGCACTCTCTCTTGCGTACTACAATCACTCCCCTGCTCTTGTGAACACTTGCAATCTGCACCGTTGGTTCACTGTATAATACTGTATGCTATATGCACCTGAGAACGTGAGGTGTAATTATAGATTTCTTGAGTTTGCATAGAATATTTAGATAATTCCTATCCGACTTTCCTTTCGTGTATTCATAACTGTTTGAAGATTTTAGAAAGAAAAATAGATAAATAAAATAAAAGCAATGATTTCTTATAAGCAAAAATAAATAATATGAAAATTTCCTGATCGCTTCTCAAATTAAAAAAAAAAATCTAAAAACCCACCTGAAAATTATATTTTACGATATATATCAGTACATGTGTGAATTATGTTTCTTTTTTTTTTTTTTTTTTTTTTTTTTCATTTCACAAATAGATACAACTTTTAGGTAAACATGATACATGCATTAACTTCTTGTGTATGAAAGCGTTTTATTTTCTATAAACATTAGAACTAACATCAGATTTCAAACAGCATTCTATAATTTTATTTTACTTTACTTATTTTTTTTCTGTTTTCAGTAAAAATGTAGAATTTTTTTGCATCTTTTTTTTTAAAAAAAAATTTGCTGTATTTATTCTCCTATATCATTAAAATATTTTGAATAAATACTACTGAAGAAAAAGGAAAGAAACTGAGGTGAAAAAGTAAATATTTCTTTGGATGTAAATGTTCTTCAAAATGCTACCATTTCTCGCTGCGGAAATCTAGTTTCATGTACAAAAACGAAAACGAAGAAATTAAATGCGCAAGAAATAAAATGGTGTAGTGGATATTACTTGACTACAACCATAACTGAAAGAGAAAATTAATTTAATTTTTCGCAGAGATTTTTCTAAAGAACGTCTTTTTTTAAGTAAAATCTTTTAAATTGGTTAAACATTTTTTTTAACTTCTGAAAAAGACCAGAAAAGCGCTGTTAACTGTTAACCGAGGGAAACGAAGTAATTAAAGAGAATAAGGATTAAAGCTGAGATTTTTCAGAGCAATAATTACAAACCACGTGAAAAATTAAAATGTGCAATTTCCCTACCCTCATTCAGAAAAGTATTTATAAAAAAAATTAATTCCATTTTTTCCCCCGCTTTTCAATTTCTTCCTCAAAGGAAGGTTTTTACATAAGCCTTATAATGAAAAAAAGCCTTTTAAAAAGCAATTTTCTGCGGTGGATAGCTTTTTAACGTGCCCAAGCATGGCGGCGTTTTAATTTCCTAGCAGATTTTAAAACTTTAATTCCGACAAAAAAAAAAGTTTCTTTTATCTTTATTTTTATTAATATTTAAATATTTCCTTCAGTTCTTTGCAAGACATGAGTAATTTTGGTAAGAAGGGAGAAGAAAAAAAAATTCTTTTGATCTTTACTGTTTTTAATTTTATAAAAGCGTCTGTGTTGGAAGGAAAGAATTAATGTGTCAGGAAGTCTGTTATTGATGAAGGACTGTAAACGCTCAATATCTGCAGTGTTTTTTCTTGGCATCTTTTAACTTGAGACATCTTTTTAATGCGAAATGCTATTTGCCTAGTGGTGTAGGAAAACAAACGAACTGAAGCAATATTGTCCCCTAAAAATATAGTTTTTCATTAAAATTTTATAACTTTTACATCTTTAATTTTCAAGGTAAGTGTTCATTCTTAAATAAGAACTAGATATTTTCCTGTTGGAAATGTTGAAGTCACACATGTTGAATCTTTTCTAAACAAAATATGGCGATTATTCTGGACAGATATTAACAAACGGTTCTTACACCGCGTGTCACAAAGCATAAATAGGGTTTGATTAAGTACGAATCTACTTTACACGCGGTTTTACTATGGTACCCTTGATGAAGAATTGCTTGGGATATCACTCCTAGACATTGTTGCATTATATTTCTTATTTTTCTTTTAATGAAATTAACATTATTCTTTTTTTGGATGACGTCATGACTTCCTCTTACAAGTATATAGATATAAATGCCTTTTTTTCCCTTCATTTTTCGTCTTAAAGATTTTGTGGTCAGTGAGATTATAGCTGTACGTCCGTCTATTTTGTATTGGTCGAATTTTAAAAGTTTATTGACGTTTTCTTCATTTAGCGACTTCCGTAACAATAAATTATGTTTGAAGAACACAAGAGGCTGCGGTAGCCTAATGGCTGCGAAGTCGCACCGGGGTTTTTCGTCCAGCTGCGGGTTCGAGCCTTGATGCCATTGAAGATCCACCGTGTTGTCGGGGCTGATGCCCATTAAATCTGTTGGGGCTCAAAGTCCTCCCGTTGGCATGGTGTGGAAGTTAGGAGATGGAGTGCCAGCTTAGGTGTCGTCCTGGTCACTCGACCAAGGTTGAAAATAACGATGATGATGTTTTATTTTTGAAAATAGGTAGTTTTGAAATCGGATGACATTTTCATTTTGAATTTACCTGTATATCAAAGGATTACGTTTAATTTACTTTGGTTTAAGAACTTTTTTCTTTTTATTTTCCTTTATTTATGCATTCTTGGCAAATTTTCTTTGTTCCGTCCAGATTTTTTTCGTAATCAGGGATGATAACGGTGTGATTTTTCCGAATGTTCGAAACTGTAGGATTTGACAAGGAAAATTGCTTGCATACTTTTGTTTGATCGAATCCATCTTCTGAACGCTTGATTATTTTTTATTTTATCACCAATTTTCCTTTCGTCTTCAGAGAATTCGTCAAATTTACCTTTTTTTTCCCTTCAGAGTACTGCTATGATAGTATTATGTCTTTTCTGTTAAAAGTGGTCGTATGGATATATCAGCAACTGAAGATAAAAAAAATAAAAATAGGAGGGTATCATAGGACACCGCCTTTATTGTCCGTTCCACTATTGTTCTGACTTTTCAATGGATCTTTTGAAGAATATGGTCTGTATAGTGGACCAGAGGATCCTAAAGAAAGGCGGGGTTAGTGGGGAATAAGGAATACTATTTACAGGGTAATTGAACAAGTGGTTGATTCTTATAAAAGGAGGAGAGGATAGAAATAATGTGGGATACGGAATATTGGAATATTGTTTTAGGAGGACCTTAATACATATGTGTAACATTACCTTTTAAAATCATGTGGGGAAGAGAAATTTCAGTTCCTTATAAGCAGACTTTCATTTCCTCAAGGCTTCACTTCAACACATTGGCTTTCACTGCCAGTTGGCAACTGGCAGTAGATTTGAAGTCCATTATTACATTGGTGGCTGTGAGACGGAATGAAAAGCCTTAGAGTTTCCTTATTTTCATCAGTAGTTGATGACGCGTTACATATCATTAGAAAGTTGAGAAATATATCCATTGAATGGTATATAACACATTCGATTCATTTCAGTGAATCGCGAGTAACAATTAATTGATTTTGGTGATTTCTCCAACTACGCAGTCGTCAAAATGTCTGTCTGACGAGGAATTCAGATTCTTTTTCTTCTAATTTTTTTAATTTTCTTCTAACTTATTTTCTTGAGATGAAATTGTAAATATATGGTCGATTGTGGTGATAAATATTAGTAAGCAGATGGATTAAGCGTTTAAAATGTTATTGAAATAGTTCAATTAAGACAAATGAAAGAATTCATTATAACAGAGAGTTAACTTTATCCTAAGCTCATGATATGGAGATTAGATTGCTTATGGATTCCCTGGATACAATAAAAAAAATGTACGATTTATTAATTTTTAAAAACAAAAACTTTCGAAACAAATTTGAAATATTATTTTAAAAAAATAATTAAAAATACATAAATTAGCGAATGAGGAAATCTCAAATTTTTAAATTTCACAAACAATTTGATCGAATTTACGTGCCTTGGGGTATTATCCCTTCGGCTGGGAATGGATATTAATTGCTTAATAACAGAAAAAGTAATACCAAAAAGAAATACCTAATGATTTATATCTTATAACTTTGCGAATTTCAAAACAACACTGTGCTTCCTTCTTCTAACCAGACTTGTCTGTGATTTTATTTTATTCTGGAACGAGTTATTACGTTCGTTATGAAAGAAATGCAACTTGTAAAATGTTGCAAAACGAGACATTTTGCACCGCACGTGTTTGTTTTGAAACAAGACCGTGCCAAATCATCACAGAAAAAGGGAAACTAGTCGTTTTCTCCCGTGTTGAGGCAAAAAACCGCATTTTTCTTCATATTTCAAGAAATGATTTTGAGATATTTATTATTTTATCAAATATTACCATCTGATTTGTGTGACATCAGCGTTTTGACCGTTTCACCACCTTTTGTACCATATCAGACAAAACAAAGTAGTTAAAAATTCTGTTTTCAATGTTTTAAAGATGGTCTCATTCCGAAGAAAATGACTGATATGCAGTTTTGTATAAATGCATTTCATTAAGGTAACAAATATCAGCCAATGTATGTTCATAAACTCTTAAGACGATGAGAATCTTGAATCATTCAATCCCCGATTTTTTTAGCAAATTTATTAAACTTTCTGGTGAAATGGTAATGTTTTTTTAGAATGTAAAAATTGCAGATTGTCAAAAAGCAACATATGATCAATCAAACAGCCTTTTAATTCGAATTTTTCTTAGTTCCATAAATGATTGCAAATTAATATCCAATCTAGAATCCTAAAATAATAAACAAGTTTTTTAGCCCCTTAGAGGCTTACCCTTGTGACTTTGGGCTATTCGCTATTTTCTCTTCACTAACCACGAGGATATTTCAGTAATTTAAATTGCATGCAGTTACAGTTTCTTCCCAACCAAAATGAAACGTGATTATGTAAGTTAGATAAGAAGTACAGTGAATTGAATTAGAGGTAGTGATATATAAATGAAATAGAATTCAAAGAAACTAGGGGAAATAGAGGATAATGACAGGCTGATAAATATTTGTAAATTCGATTGATGTATAGTAATTTATCTTTTGGAATGAAGCGACTCTTAATCAAAGTATTGATTTATGAATCCACTGATAATGAGAAGTGTTTAAATCAGAAGAGTGATTTTGTAAGCTAAGAATTTTTTATGAGATTATAATCCAGAATTGACGAGTTAAGTGGGATTCAAGTGAGAAAGACTTTACCTATATTCTTTAGTAATTAATATTAGTAAAGTGTTTTGTCTTGCTCTAAAGTATCTTCGATTAGAGCTAAGCGATTATTGACTATTTAGTTAGACTAAAACATGGTGGTAGAATTAACTAATAAATGAAGCATATTACACCCTCTATGTGAGTAAGTATTTTATTTATGTTCCTAAAGTATTTGAGTGATTATTTCTTTTTTCCACTTGATTTGCTGTGTATTTGATAAACAAAGAGGAAGAGTCCCCACTGGATGCCGTAGCGATTCTTCCAAATTTTCTTGTCTTCCCTTTGCGTTCTATTTTTCTTGCATTTAGTCTTGTTCTAGTTCCTAGACACAAGTTTTTTGGAGAATTAGCAAGCATTTTTCTTAGTTTTTTCAGGATGTACTTTGCCAATAAAATCAACCAACAAGCTTTTCTAACATCCAAAAGCAACACATTCAAGTTCAGAGTTTTACCTTCTTTAGGAAAGTACGGCCATCATGACTCCAAGGTACCGTAATGATCTTTTTCTTTCTCATGGAGTATATCTGTCTTTGCTAAATGAACATGAATGAAGCGTCCCCGGAATACTCTAATGATCTTTCGCCATTTTTTTTTTTTTTTTATCTTTCTTCCATCCTATTAATTTTTACCTTTTCTCATGTTTCTAACGTGTAAAACACAATAACATTTGGTTTGGTGCATCATAGCCATATTTGGTTTTGCTTCATAAGCCTTAACTTTTCCTCACGCAACAATTTTGATTCCAAAAAGATAATCTAACGAGCATTTGGTGCGGTTTGGTCAAATTTGTCCCCAGAGCCAATGAAACCAATCAACTAACTAACCACTTTTGGATCCCGTTACCTGGTTTCTACAATGAAAGTCAAAGGGGCGTTTCGTTAACAAGGGGAAGATATGACAGAATAGCCTTGTCACAGGGATTATCTACACCCTGATATTAAGACCTATCCTGACCTATGCTTACCCAGTCTGGTCGCATTGTGCAGATACAACCCTAGAACTAATTGAAAAATCTCAAAACGTAACCATCAGAATGATCGTAAATGCTCATTGGTATATGCGAAATAGCGATATCAGACATTCAATAAAACTCCTGCCTCTCAAAAACTTTATTAAAAAGCTGTCAATAAATTTCTTCCAAAAAAAGATATTTCAACGAATAAAACCATCCAATAAATTGAAAAATACACCCCAATTAGAAATAACCCACAACTCCATAGACCTCGAGAAATTTTAATTCTTTAATAGATTAACTTTCAGCAAAAAACCCCACTCCCACCCAAACTCCAGTCACTAAAATATACCCATACCTACCTATATATAGTAAAATAGCATACCTCACCCTCGACCAATCACAGCGAGCATTCTCACTGCAACCAGACCGAGCATCCAAGCAGGAAATCAATAGACTTCTGCTGCAATACTTAAAACTTTTAGACTTAATAGCTTAAATTCTACTTTTTATTGATCAAACTTAACACCACTAGTTTTATTAACTAGCGGTAACTATGTACATATACTTAGTTTTTTCATTATAGATAATATAATTGTAACTTAAATGTAATTTTATTCAAAAGCTATTGCTCCGTAACTTAATTAATTTTTATATTTTAAACCTAACTCCTGGGCAAGTGTAAAACCATAGTTCTGTCTCACTTCCAATTAATAGCCATTTTACTGGGGATTACAGCCCGTGAGGGTTATGTACCCCAAAAAGCATATTCGCTACAGCGTCACAGGGATGTCCAGCCTTTTTGTTTCCCTGAACCGCATTAAAAGAAGACTTGTTGCTTAGGGCCACACAAAAAAATCTAACTGTAAGAGACACTAACAAATGCTCATATAATTATGCATACATGCATAGATTTAAAATTAATTATTTAAATTTTTGTGTTAAAAAGCTGCAAAATGGAATTAAATTGGCATTGTTTTAAACATCTTATATGAATGATACTTTACATATACAAATTAAAAATATTATTTACAAATATTATTACAAAAATTATTTACAATTTTTTTTTTTTCGGCTGAATGTTAAGTCCGCTTCGCGGACCAATTTAGCAACATTTGGCAAAATACCCCCAAATAATTCCTGTCTCCAAGAGTGGTTTGACTAAACTGTATTCCAACCATTTAATTTACCGGATTAATTAATTTTAGTTAGTTTTAACGTTGTTTTTTAATAAACTTTGCCACCATATAAAAACGTTGGTTTTTATTTCGAATTATTCGATTTACCTTTAGACACGTGTCCAAATAATTTACATGAACCGTTAAATCTACCAACAACGCTAAAACAGCAAGCCAACTATCTTTCTCAAGGTCTAGTACATATTTTGTTTTCTATACATCGTAAACTATTTGATATCATTAAGTACGTCATAAAATATTTTTGACACAAGGTCTCAACTGAACCATATCATTTCTTCAAAGTATATGATATAGTTACATTCATCTAAGCGCTTATGAAATTTCTGGAAATGACGATAATTCAATCACCAGGTCTGCATAAAATGTATAGTCTTGACGACAATTTCCATAACATGATCTATTCTTAAAACTTTTTGCCTTCAGGGACTTTTCTTCAGTTAAGTACGGGAATCGTTCATGAGAGAGGTATCCTAGTGACCTTTTTTCTTTCCCACTAGTGAGTGTGTGTGATGGTTTATTAACGTCGCACTGAGAAACAACACGAGAGCTGTTGGCGACGGACTTCAAAATTTTCAAACTCGATCAAGTGACGTGGACGACATCTGAGCGGGAACCTCCTTCTCCTAACTTCCACACCATTACAACGGCAGGATTTGTAATTTCGACCAGATTTAATGTGCATCAGACTTGCTTCATGTCTCTACCCATTTTAAAACGTTTTTATGTATTTCACTTGGTGTGTGTGTGTCATCAAATTTTCGATCGTTAATTTAACCAACTTCCCATCAAGCTAAAGCTCTGAAATTATGGAAATCGTTCTTACTCGCCTAACAAAACAATATTTAGACATTTGCGATAAGTTTTAACTAATATTTTCTTTAATAATGCAGTTTAGCCCAACCACTTGGCGCGATTTCAAAAATTGGCACCAAACTTGGCGATTTTTTTTGGCTGAAATGAAAAAGTCCGTAAAACGGACCAGGTAGCCACATTTGGCAAAATATTGCCAAATAATTCTTGTCGCTAAGGGTGGTTGAGTTAAACTGCATTCCAACCATTTAATTTACCTGATTTAATTAATTTTAGTTAGTTTTAACGTTTTTCTGAATTTCATTTGATGTGTGTGTGTCGGTGTGTGTATCATCAAAATTTTTATCATTAATTTAACCAACTTCCCATCAAGCTAGAGCACTGAAATTTTGGGAACCGTTCGTACTGGCCTAACAATGCAATATTTAGATACTTCCGACCAGTTTTAACTAATGTTTCAATAATTTTTTTAATAAACTTTGCCACCACATAAAAACATTGGTTTTAAACGTCGAATTATTTAACCTGTCATAGTTATCTGTAACTACATCAGATATGTTGGCAGGAGACAAAGAAAGTCAAGTTAACGGTTTTTTTTTTTTTTTTTTTTTTTTCATTATTTCATATAAACTTCTTAATGTTGCCAGGTCTTTTAAAGCTACTAAAGAAGTCATTTCTTTAATTGCATTATAATCGTCATTAACAACTCTAATACATATGGAAAATTGAGCCGTATCTTTAGCATCAGTACTCCCACTCCTAATCAATGAATAAAATTTAAAACTACTAACTTTACTTTTTAAATACTTTCGACAGTTTTTTCAAGTTCGTCAGCTGTCCTGCAATAATTGAAATATCGTCTTTCTTATTACAAAAAATTATATCAGCCAAACTTTCTGTGTATTGTTTAATAAACTCGTCACCTGACAACATTTTGATTTATTGGTGATTACATTTGTGTGACTACATAACTGGGCTTCACAAAATATTTTGTATGAATTGTAATGTTTGAAAAAAACTTTTGCTGAGGTATAAGGTATGTTTTAGTACCAATATTTTGTATTTATAACACTCGCTTTTTAATATGTATCGGATTTGGGGCAGATTTTGTGCAAAACGCCATTTTCAAATTATATTCTTTAAGTTTAGTTTAGTTTAGTTTTTATTAAGGTCGCACTGGAAGCAACACGAGGGCTATTGGCGACGGACCTCTTACACTCTTTGAAAACACGTATGAGAATACAAAAAATCCAAGGGAATTTTCGCTTCATTGTTCCTCTCAACTAAAAAAAATAGTTCACATGTCCATTTTCACTGAATAATCATTTTTCATCAATGTTTTTTCCCCCCCCCCTTTTTTTAATTATAGGGTTTTGTTATGACGTGTAGGCTATGTTAAAATTTAAAAATTTTCAAGTTATTTATTTGGTGAAGATAAAGATAATATGGGAAAATAAGGGTAAAATTTATTTTTATGAAAAAACAGCGAGGATATAAATAATGTACTTTTCGAAACGAATAATATACTTTTCCATACTATATTCGCAATTAGAGATGAATTATCTTCCCACTATACTCATACAAGACAGGTCCATTTTTATGTTTTCTACATTGCGGCACATTTTCAGACTGTGGGAGGAATAGAATTTGGAGGGTAAGGTTCAAGAGAGAAGGTTAGTACCAAAACAATGGATCCAAAAAGTGAAAAGAATCTTTTTCTCTCTCAACACCCTCCTTTTAAGAGAAAGCTCCCAGGTGTTATAGGATGTGCGGCACAAATAAATTTGCAGCTCTGCAGGTTGACTTCCTACGTGGGGGAGGGAGGATTCTCCCTCTCTCTTCCTGCACCTCCCCCGTCGTTTGTAGCGGGTGGTTCGATGGGAAAAACCCCTGTTCCTCACACAGAAACATTCTTTCCAAATATTTTTAGGAAACGGTCCTAACATTTAGGAGAATGTTAGCGGCATTTACATGAAAATCGTTTGGTATGTAACCTTCAGTGGACTGGACGTCTCTTAGGGATGTTTAGGTGTTGGGGTGGATCCCATATTCTCGTTTGTGAAGTAACTCGCTATGAATAATACATATACATAAACACATAATATGAGCTTACCGATATGTGTATTCTTAGTAACAATATGGTGTGGTTAAGGGGGAAGGAATTATATTGGCTATTTTTTTGTTTGTTGAAATGCCACTGTTCCAAAAACATTTGTATCAGTACAAAGAGTGTGAGTATTCCGAGTGTTATGAGAATTCTTTTGTGGCAAGATATATATTTTCTTTTTTTTTTACTAAATATAAGCAAAAAAAAAAAAGTGCACATATCCCCACAATTTTTAAGTATGTCCTTCAAATATATTTTCTTATATTTTGTTTGTATTACTAAAGCTATCTAAGTCTGTACAGCTCTGAAAACAAAGTATCGGAACAAAAGATAATTAAAGCCACATGACGTGCGATTATTGGGATGTTGAGCTATTCGCAATTTTCACTTCATTAACCTCGTGAACTTTTGGTAATTTGTGAATTGCTTAAAATTACTATCCCTTCCCAACCAGAATGCAACGTGATTAAATTAAAGGACGATAAGAAGTGTAGTGAATTGAATCAGATATAGTGATATATAAGCGAAATATAATTGAAAGGAAAGAGAAGAGATAGGGAAAGACGACAAACTGAAAGATTTTTGTAAATTGAATTGAATCAAAGTAATGATTTAGATTGAAACAAATCCTATCTGAAGTAATAAAGTCGAATCTGTTATAAACAAGAATTGTGTGAATCGAAACGAGTAATTTGGTAAGCTAAGACTTTATTATTAGAATATAATAAGGATTAACTGAGTTAAGAGAGAGAGAGAGAGATCTTGTGCATATTCCGTGTTCCTAGATAACAAACTGTGTTGTCTTTCTCTGGCGTATCTTCCATTAGAGTTTTGAACTTATTGACTTTTTAATTAGATTTTGAGATGGCTGCAGATTTAAGTAACGAAGGAAATACAATTACCTCCAGGCCAAAGTGGTTTTGAACAGAGAGGGCTCAAGGACTCCCGTTTTTGCAGGCCACATGCCTGCGTCTGATTTTGTAAAATCAAAATGGTTCCATTTTCTTCCTTTCAAGGTTTTAATTCAAATACACATAACGATTTTACAAGATGGTATTGATAACATAGATTTATTTAAAAATCGAAGTTTGTTGGCATCTCAATATTAGAAATATTACAATATTGATTTAAAAATAGTTTTTTGATGTTATCCAAATTTAGTTACTGTTCTAAGCATTGTATTAACCTTACCAATAACTTTCACATCTGTAAATCTTCTCGAGATACCCCGAAAGTAACGAAAAATTACTTGAGATCCAGCATTAGCCTAGAAATATTTCCTCCTTGACCATTTTATCTATTAAATTCTGAATTAGTCAGGTACATATAATGAAAGTTCATTAACGCCGCATTGAGGGCTATTGGTTTACGGACCTCGTAAATTTGAATCATGATCAAGTGACGAAGACAACACTCGAGATGGCATCATCTCTCCTAATTTCTACACCACGCCACAGATTTTACGTGCATCAGCCCCTTTAGATAGCGGGTCCTTTGGGATGCCAGGGCTCGAACCCCCGACTGGATGAAAACAGCGCCGCCCACGAGCATGCGATCATGACTACTAGGATATTGAGGCCATTCAGAAATACATAAATAGAAACATTATCAACACATTTGCGATGAAACATGAAACAAAAAAAATTGAACTAATTGCATATTGTTAACTTATGCAATTTGATTTGTGACTTACTAGAATAATAAGTACACATAAAAGCAATTTATTTTTTTAGTATTTCATTTGTCAACGACTTTTCATGTGGTCGAAATTTTAATTTAATAGAAGTAATTGAATCATTTTCAATGTACTCCTCATTATACAAATTAAACATTTTAATGAATGGCAAAATGAAATAAATTGAATTAATGAATGAATGAAATGTTTTGAGCAGAACATGAAGCAGGGGAAGAGAACAATGAACAACAATATCCAAAACAAGACCAAGTGTAAATAATCAATTAAAATCTTAACCGTAAATACATCAAATTTTTTAGTTTTCCAACTGAGGGGGACGGTGACAAAATGAGCCACTGAATGAAGCACATGCGAAGGCGCAACATAAAATACATTAAGTCTTGAAAGGGTTTTTCGCATATATATAGTGATCATGGTTGCGAACCCATGGTCGGCGTTGTTTCAGGCGAGGCATGCGTTCAAATCCTGATGCCACGGAAGATTCGCCATAAAACTGATGCACGTTGAATCTAGCGGGGCTCCAAGTACTCCCGTTGGTGAGGTGTGGAAGTTTGGAGAGGGCGGTGTCTGCTCAGATGCCATATTCGGTACTTGATCGAGATTCAAAATTACGAGGTCCGTCTCCAACAGCCCTCGAATTGCTTCTCAATGCAGCGTTAATAAGAAAATCAATAAAAAATCGTCTGGTAGCGAAGTTGATGCACAATGGGATGGTGTGGAAGATTGGAGATTGGGGATCTTGTTCAGATGTCGTCCTCGTAACTGGACTGGAGTAGAGAATTTTGAGGTCGATTGGCAATAACTTATAAGAGCGATGCCAATAAACAATGAATCAATAGAAAGAAGAGGGGTAAAGGAAAGAACGAAAAAACACCGAACACTTTTCAAATGAAAGAATACCCCAAAATTAATATTATATTGTAACTTCATTCACGAATAGACAGCAAAATATTTTAATATTTTTTTCCCTGTATACAATATTGCTCCATATTCCATCCTCTATATTTCATTGCCAAATGATGTTTAACTGTTTATGCTATGCTCAAAACAACTGCATATTTCCTACTTAGTATTTTTTTAAATTTTAGAGAAGTATATATAGTAAGATAAACGGTATATTTTTGTTATAAGCATACGAACTTTTTTTTTTTGTTTGAATAAATTTAATTTTAGGGAGCATTTTTTTATACGGAAATATGTTGTGTCTCGTTCTTTAAAATTCAGTGAAGATAACTTATTTAGCAGGAAAACTAGATCGAATCATTGTTGCGAGAGTAGTTAGAAAAAATCAATTTTGACGACAGTGGGTGTTTCTAAGTAGTTTAGGTTACCATTGTGAGCTGGCATCTGACAGGTAGTATCAAAACCAACTTGACATTTATACCACAAGCTATTTTTAATCTGGTCGTCATTTACTACCAAATCAAAACTTGATTTCTGATTGTTGAGCTGTCATCAACATTTTGCGTCGAATTGTCACCTTCTATAAGACATTAATTACTTTTCACGGAAACCCAAGTCACCAATGGGGGCCACGGTAGCCTAGGGATCATGGTCGCGAACTCAGCCGGCATTGTTTTCGTCGAGTCATAGACTTGAACCCTAATGCCACTAAAGATCCCCCATAATGTGGTATTGATGCATGTTAAATCTGGTCGAGGTCCAAAGTTCTTTCTAGGCGTGGTATGGAAATTTGGAGAGGGAGATGTCAGTTCAACTGTTATCCTCGTCACTTGACCAAGGTTCAAAATTACGAAGTCCATTGCCAATATCCCCAGTGGGGCTTCTAAGTACGAAGTTGATTCAATCAACAAAAGAACATTTTGCAACCGGAAGTGTACTTCTGCGGTACGGAAATGAGCTGGAATGCTTGTTAAAAATCCCCCCTCCCAATATTTAAAGTAAATATCATATTTTATGTACAAACAAATGAACTAAAATTAAAATAAAATCCTTAAAAATAATAATGAATGCATTGGTAGCATTTTTTTTTTTTTTTTTTGTTTAGTTTCGTTTTAATAAAAAATGCTAAAAGAGTTTTTAGTGTGTTTCAAAACTATGATATTTGGTACCTATGGATTTACCTATTATTCAATTTAATAATGAATTTCTTGGTTTAATAGTTCTTTACGATTAATTTTGGTAATTTTAAGGGGTTTTTTTCTTACTTTACGAGAGTATCAGTTTTGAAACAACTACCGAATTCATGAATCAATACTATACGCAGACATAAAGAGGAGTAGAAAAAACTCCACGAGAACTCAGAAAGAAACAAAAAATGGTAATATAGAAGGCAAAGAAAGTGAGCTTAATAAATTAGTGGAGCTTTTAAATAAAAATGTGTTTTTCTAGTTCAAAGTTTCGTTAAATGTTATTTTAAATGTTTTCTCAAAATGCAGTTTTTACATTTTGCATTGACGCAAAACACAATATTATAAAATCACATGTTTCAATCAACTTAAAAATTTACATCTATGTTTTTTTTAAATATTTATACAATGAATAGATTATACTTGAGAATTTAGAATATTTTTAATTATTTATTTACTTATTTTTTACATTTCTATGAAGACAAAATTACAATCATTTTTAACGATCATTTCAGTTTTCAAACTACTATAGTATCTCAGATCAAGTTAGTACTGTCAACGTATTTGTCTGTTCCCTAAAGAAATAATTATTATTTCCATTATGACCCGTGTGGTGACCGGGATTGACAGAATAGTCCCACTGTAGCTCATGCATGTCGTAAAAGGCGACTAAAATGGGTACCCAGCGTCTGGGGGTATAGCCGGGCACCCTGCCCCTGGGGATTATATCAGGGGACCTCAGGGGCTTGCCTTCTTATGTAAATACGGGCATTATGACCCCGAGGCTCCTTAGTGATCTTTTTCTTTCCCATGGGGTTTACTGTCTTTGGTAAACACGGGTGACGCACTCCCGGGATACCCTAGCGATCTTTCTCTATTTTCGACCCTCCTTCTTGTCAACCATTTTTACCTTTTCTCAATTTCACGTCTAGACCACAGTTTAATCTTGTTTGGCGCAGCATAGCCATATCTGGCTCTTGCACCAATAAACTTTACATTCACTCACTCACTCATTCACTATTTCCATTATTTCAGTTCAAAAAATATTAATATATTTGTTTTCTCTTCAGTTACCATATTTTGGAGAAAGACCCAATTCTTGCTTATTTTTCACACCAATTGAGTTCTTGCTAGAAAGAATATCATCAAATAAACTTTATAAGAGCATTTTTTCCAATTTTGAAGCATCATAAAATAGGCATTTCAGGGCGAAATTTAAATAATTTTAAAAGATCTCCCGAAATGTACTAATACTTTAAGCACGGGCACTTTGCGTGGGAAGAAACGAAATCCCATAGTTTAACACAGTGTCTACTGAAAACGTTAAAAATGGGACAGTACATGTAACAAACTTTCATGCAGTACATAGAAAAGCGGACGCCGTTCAGAGCTCTGTTTAAGCAAACAATTCTGAAGAGGCTATACTTAATGCGTTAATGAAAAAAACAGATCCTATATCTCCGATGCCTCCCCTTAAAAGTGGTAGCCTCAGTGTCCAAGTGGTCATGGTCTCGGACTCGGGGCCGGCAGTTTTGTCTTGTTTACGAGGTCCGTCGCCAATAGCTCTCGTGTTGCTTCTAGTGCGACGTTAATAAAAAACTAAACTAAACTAAACTTTCGTCGAGTCATGGGTTCGGGTCTTGATGCCACTAAAGACCCACCGTGTAGCCGGGCATGATGCGCGTTAAATCTATCGAGGCTCAAAGTCCTCCCGTTATGGAATCTTCAACGAGTGTTTGACGTAGCATAATCAGAATTGGCCCTTGCGCCATGAAATTACTTTCATTCTCTCACCTAAAGTTTTCCCGATGGCTTGGTTAGGAAATTTGAAGAGGAAGTGCCAGTTCGAGTCTCGTCCTCGTCACCTGATCGGGGTTCTAAATTACGAGGTCTGTCGCCAATAGCCCACGTTTTGCTTTGAGTGCAACATTGCAACATTAATAAAACCAATCACTAATCCCTTAATATTGCACATAATTCTAGAATACATGGAAAAAAACAACCATAATAGAAAATTTTGATCAAATTTATAAATTTTAAAAAATCGACCGCATCCTTTGAAAAAGACATAATCTTATTCGCATTTTAATTAAAATGCTTTTTTGCGTCGAATAGAATGTAGATTAGTACATTTTCTTTGACTGAAAAAAGGTACATAAAAAATTGTAATAAAAAAAAGAACCACTTTCCCACACCTCTGCTAAAAAAATTGTGGGGGTGTTTGCAGGGAGATGCACCACAACACAAACGACATGCACGGACGAGTGATTTAACAGCTGCCTTCTTGCAGACGATCCTTTATTGAATATGACAGATGCTAGCTGATACCTGGTATCCTGCCGCAGGTGGCTATGATGTATTCTCCTCCGCCCCGCCTTCCTTCCCCCGAAATGTTCGATCCATCCTTCAACCGCATTTGTACTCCAGCACGGGAAATTAACTTTCATTGTTCCAGGAAAAGGACCTCATGAAATGGTATCTCGTATGTTGGTGGCCGGACATTAATGCGGAGAGATGTTTCAATGGATAAAAGGGTGGTTGGGTTTCGAATCGTTTGGTACATATACACCCAGTGAACAGGGTGGACGATTCATATAGGATTATGAAATTGAAACCTCGGGTATAATGGTGGAAACTCAGTGATCGAGGGGAAAGCACGATTTTTGAGCTTGGATTTTAATTTTGATGGTTTAAAAAAATATTTTTGGTTTGTTTTTACTGTGTACCACAGGTAATGTAATTTATTGAAATAAATATGACGGGGAAATTTTACTAACTAATTAAAATGCAAATTATAAACTAAAAAACAGATTATATCAATCAACGAGACACGTCTCTGATTTGTGTACGGTCCGATCCAATTAACACGCCGAAGTCCAGGTCTATAGACACTAAGCAGCGGGTTAAGAAAACCTCTTGCTATAGTATTAATAGAAATTGAGCGATGATTTTTCGCTCAATATCGATCAGTTCAATATCAATATGGCAGTTCCAATATCGATATAAATTTTCTGTGTAGCACACATTTGCGTTAAATTTCAGAGTAATTGGTTAATGCGAGAGTATGTTTATAATCACATATGCTATTTTTACAATATAAACCAGTTTCTTGTTACAAAAATGTACGAAATAATAATAATAAAAGAACCCTTAAACATTTTAGAGAAAATTGAGTTTATGGTTGTATTATTCAATCCTTAGTGGATATGATTAGTTTTTACTACGAATCTTAAACTCTTACATGACAGCTTTTAAATGATCTACTTCGAAATCCCTGTTGTTCAAAACAAATTAGATAATCCCTATTTAAGTATTTTTCTTCTATAAAGGATTTTTAACACTTAAAATTTGACCAATTCAAAATGGCTGACTGTGCAGCTAATCTTACTGACCGTGAGACCTTGAAAATAATCTCTTACAAAAAAAAAATCCGAACTGGAGCCTTTTACTTCCTGAGAAATGCTGACTCATATCCACAAGATAGAAAGGAATGTAACAAAAAAAAAAAGGCATTAATGTCTTTTCTTAACAGGAAGTTGTGATGTCACCCGAAGAAAGGATGAGTCTGATTTTGCTAAAAAGAAAAATAAGAATTACAACGCCACAATTTCGAGGAGGGATATAACAAGCGATTGTTTATCGAGGGAGCTATAGCAAAACCGCATTTTACTGAACCGTATCCGATATTACTTACCAAAATTACTCCGATGCTATTTTATTTATATATTCCCTTTTAAGATGTACACATGTTTTCAATGTATTTGGGTGTTTTTTTCCCCTTCATATCTATGCGATTATAATATACAGTTTAGTTTTTATTAACGTCGGACTCGAAGCAACACGAGGGCTATTGGCAGAGTACCCAAGGGGACCGAGCTCACCCAAGGGGTTTAGAGCTGTAAACCAGCCCCCCGGGAAACAATCACCCTCGAACTCAGCTTTTATTAACAAAATAACATAAGATATGCAAAATTTTGAAATAAAGATTAAATAAAATGTGCAAGGTATTTTCTTAACAAAAAATATGCATGGCAGAAACACAAGAAACAGTTGAAATTTTCTTGTAGAAATAAGATACACAACGGGTTAAATAGCACAATACAAAAACGTTCACAAATTCGTAAACAAAAATGAAGTGTTAGGCAAAGGTGTGAACATATATACAAGACATACAATTATAGCTACATGGTAAGGGATGATAAAAATATTGAGAAATATAATAAAAGTTTAAAACAATTAATAAATTATTTTACGAGCCGTAAGTATATAGAATTTAAATTTAGGGCTATTGGCGACAGACCTCGTAATTTTGAACCTCGGTCAGGTGACGAAGACGATACCTGAGCTGGTACCCCTCTCTCCTAACTTCCACACCACGCCAACGAGAGGACTTTGGACCTGACAGATTTAACGTGCATCAGCCCCGGCTACACGGCAGGTCTTTAGCGGCCAAAGATCGAACCAACAACTGAACGAAAACCGCCGGCCACGAATCCGAAGCCATGACCACTAGGCTACCGCGGACACCGCGATTATAAGAAGTCGGGGGTGTATGGAGTCAACTACGCATAAATTCTTCATTCCATGAGAATCTTTATCTTCTTGGCCCTTCTTTGAGGTGTCCAAGGGGTAGGCATCCAAATTTCCTCGAAAGGAAAAGAAAAAGTGTACCATAATATCTAGAGATGAAATAACAACCAATTGCTTTGCAATCGAGCCATATTAAAACCGTGTATAAAGTACACTCGTCTTTTAATGGTGACTGTATTATTAATAATACATTTACAAATTCCCTCGTGGATTTTTGTTGTTTCATATACTTCTGGAAAACTCAGATTTATGAAATTACTCATAGAAATAGGGGGTACAGTCCTGTGATTCACCACGCCTACATTTGTAGTTTAGTAATCGCCATTCAAAAGAATAAACCAAATCGTTTGCATTTACACATATCGTCACGCGAGATATATCAAATAGTAGACCCTCTCTCCTTCAAGAGACCGAAGTGTGCGATAAAACGCAATCACAATCATTTTCACAAATTCATCTTCATCATCTCAATCAGGTGAAGCGGAAATCCAGAGAGGAAATTCGTTGGGGGCGGAAGTGCCCCGGGGGTGCGCCCTTTTAACGAAACATAAACGCGCCGACACCTCCCTTAAATGCTTCGGTGCTCACTGACTACAGGGATTCTGCATTTGGGGAACGCAAGTTGAACGTTGGGAAAATGTGTTTCAGCGAGAAAATCCTACACCCTCATTGCCATATCCGACGACAAAACTTTGATCATGCGAGTCTTATTAACTGTCATTTGGTATATTCTGCAGGAAAGCTTAAATATGCAATACAATATTTTGAATAACAAAATACCAGCCTGGAGTTTAAGCGTAAGCACTGAGTCATTTAGCACTGACTCGATAAATCTTATTGATTTAATATAATATGGTTATTTTGTTTTGCTACACATCACTTTGTATGTTTCTGCTTTTCTCACTTGTCCACCCCTCAGAGGCTTCTATGAGTAAGTTTAGGCATCAGGATATCTGAAGCATCCTAGTGATCTTTTTCTTTCGCAAGGGTTTTACAATCTTTGGAAAAACGGGTGACGTACCCAGGAATACCCTTGTAATCCCTCTCTATTTTTGACCGTCTTCCTTGTCAATCATTTCCTTCTTTGTCTTCCGTCTTTCCTACGTCTAGATCACGATTGCATATGGTTCGAGGTAGCATAACCTTATTTAGCTTTTACTCCATAAACCAATTATCACTCATTCACAATTGTTTATTATTAGCTTTATTATAAGCTAATTTATTATGCAAACCCATATCAGAAACGCTAAACAGAGAAGAAAAATAAACGGTGTGCATATGCATAATCATTTCGTATTACATTTGAGCATGTGTAGTGGGCGCGATAGCCTAATGGTCACGGTCGCGAATTCGCACTGTTTTTAAAGAGTCGAGGGTCTGAGTTCGATGCCTTTGAAACGTGCATCATCCCGCTGAAAATGTCGAGTTGCAGTGTTGATAACGTTAAATCTATCGAGGATTCAAATTTTCCCGTTCCCTCAGAGATTTATTTCTTTAGGCAAATAAGAGCAGCAGGGTACCAATGTATCCATTTTTTTCTGTCTCATGGGGTTTGTAGTCTTTGTTAAAAACGCTGACGTGATCGCAGGATACCCAAACGTTTGTTACCTTTTTCCTCCTTCAGGTCAACCAATTTTTTCCTTTTTCTTGTGGCCGCGATAGCCTAGTGGTCATGATCACGGACATCTGCGGTTTTCGTCGAGTTGCGGGTTCGAGCCTTGATGCCACTTAAGACCCGCCGTGTAGCTAGGGCTGATGCACGTTTAATCTGTCGGGGCCCAAAGTCCTCGAGTTGGCCTGGTGTGGAAGTTAGGAGAGGGAGGTGCTTGCTGAAGTAATTTTGAGACATATGTAGGCGACACGGCAGGCTGTGTTCATCAATAATCGTCTGTTGTTCCATCAAAATGGAATATCTTATGTTAAGTACTCGTACACCTAACAATGCATTAGGTCTTCAACCAGGGTTCCCTGGATCTTTAACAGGAGCAAGATCCTTCGCAAGAGATCACTATTTGCTTATTCCAAACCCCGAAACTTTAATAAAATTTTAATTTTTATAAAAATATCGAATTCTTAAGGGAAGTTTGCTTGAAAAAATAAATATTTTATGGACAAAATAAAATCTTACGTTTCATATAAGTCACGTGCTTCAAATACATTATTCGAAACACGTTAGATAACATTTTAGTTTCCGTTCTTTGGCCCGGCTGAAGAATCGCCCATTTATTTCACCATTTTCAAGTATAAAGTAAAATTGAAGCCACACTTTTAAAATTGAAATTTTGGGCAAAATGCATCTTGAAATATAATATTGAATGCTTTCCTAATTTGCATAGTATTTTGTGGGAAGGTAACGCTATTTCCAAGGGAAAAAAAATTAAATTAGTTCGGTCCAACATTTATCAGATCTACAAAAAAAAAAAAAAAAAAAAAAAAAAAACCGATGAATATTTCCCTGTTTAAAAATAAAAATTATTTTGGATCCAAAATCCTCCTCAAAACTGTAACACCTCCGAACTTTCATTAAAAGAAAGACAACAATAAATTGATGCATCGATCAACACTCAAATTGAAACAAAGTTTTAATAAAGTTCAAAATATGCATTTTTGGAAAGAAAAGAATATCCTGAAAGAAAAATATGCACAAGAAAAGAATATCCTGAAA
>BMAW01021593.1:416401-432458 GCA_019974015.1 Nephila pilipes | reverse complement strand
TAATTTTTTTAGATTCAAGGAAAGCTGATAAAATTGAGCATTTAAGAGTTACTTAAATGCTCAAGTTGAACTTTTAAAAGTGTGCCAATGTTTTAACTTTGATCGTCCGAATACTGGATAAACAAAGAATATTTTTATTCGAATACAGATACCAAAATTTGGAAGATTGAGGAGATTGACGAAATGATGTAGTTGAACCACTTAGATCCATTTCTAGTGCTCTATTACTGATTCATATACATAGAGCTATTGTGACGTCGAATTCAAAATGAAGACCAGCCATTTGCTCTTGTTTTGAACGGAATTTATGACTCCGAAAAAAGTGATTGGCGTAAGTTCTCCTGGAATTGCGCCTTCTTTTATAAGTTCGCAGTAAATTCATGCACGACAGGATTTTACGTAATTATCTGATCGTCGTATCCGTAATAAACTGTTACATTTTAGGTGCAGGCATCATGACCCTAGAAATCTTGGCTAAACTTTGGGGGTGCTCCCCCGGTATACCCCAGTGATTCTTCTTTGTTTTTGACCATTGTTATCAATCAATGTTTACATTTATTTATTTATTTATTTTTTAGATATTTCTAATATCTAGATTTGCTAATTTATTTCTTGGTCATACCGTTAGTTTAAAAGTATTCGCTCTTTGTTACATTTAAATAGATGTCAAAGACCCTCAATTTTTGAAGTATGACATTTTGTCTGCATTGCTCTTTTCAAAGTTAGAGAGGTATTCCTGGACATATAAGAAATCGTATCTTTGTTGGGTATAAAAATGCAAAATCGTATCAAGAAATTGGAAAAGTGATTAAATTACCATTTGCAACTGTTGGATGCATAGTGACAAAGTAAGACGAAATTGGATACATCGAAAATAAATTCAAACAGGGATGTTTCAGCAAATTAACAATGAAGGCAACCCAAAATGTTACAAAAGACCTCGCAATATCTTGTAATGTCTGAGTAACACCTCAAAGAATAAAATATTTTCTTCACAATGCAGGATTAAGAGGAAGAACATAAGGGAAAAGGCCATTCGCGAATGACAAATAGAAGAAAAGGTTTCGATCAAGTGACGAAGACGATACTTGAGCTGGCACCCGAACGGAAGGACTTAGGAACTACAAATTTAACATGATTCAGCCCCGTTTCATGGCGGGTCTTTAGTGGTACCAAGACTTGAACCCACAACTCGACGAAAACATTACCGGTCGCGAGTCCGCGATCATGACCACTAGGCTATCGTGGCTTCTCATTCGGTGAGATATGACGACAGGGATATAATATATTTTGTTTATAATTCCTAGTTTCGGGTGGCTGAAATGGAATAAAAATTTAATTCACTCACTCCCCCCCAAAAAGACGAGAAGAATATCTAAACCCTCACCCCCCTCCCTCAATCGCCACCACTGATAACGACAGTGGTAGAATATTGACGTTTATTCTTTATTATTTTTTTACAACGTTTTTCTGAATTTCACTTGGTGTGTGTGTGTGTGTGTGTCATCAAATTTTCGATCGTTAATTTAACCAACTTCCCATCAAGCTAGAGCTTTGAAATTTTGGGAATCGTTCGTACTCGCCTAACAATGCAATATTTAGACGTTTGCGACAAGTTTTAACTAATATTTCAATTGTTTTAATAAGTCAAAATATTCTTTCCTCTCGGCGCTTTTAGGATTGAGGAAAAAATTTCTTTCCCCCTCTGGGAGCACCGGGCACTCCCCACGCAGCATGCGGTATCGTAAACCTTTTGTACTCACAAAGGGGAGATACTATCTCCCCTTTACTATCTCCGAGATAGTAAGGGTTGCTGACTTTTAGTCAGTAATCATTCGCAAGAAAGAAAGTTTCCAATATTTGGCGCCATGTCTTATCACAATAATTTTTTCTGAATTCTGGTTCCCATTCTTTTTTAATAGAATGACTTACAAACTTTCAAATGCATGTTTTGATTTTATGAATATTATGAATTTTTTAATACTCTCACAAATGTCTCTTTTTAAGTAAATTTTAAAGTTAAAAATAACTAACAGTTTTAACTAATATTTCAATAATTTTCTCTAATAAACTTTGCCACCATATAAAAACATTGTTTTTAAAAATGTTGGTTTTTATATCGAATTATTTATATATACACAGAGGTAGGTTAAATACTCACTCCATCTATTTATTACGTACAGGTTATTCAAAATAATTCCTCCACTTTCATGATACTGTATTTTCAGAAATAAGCGATGCATAATGATAAATAATACTTGAATACAAAGGAAAAACGTGGAAATTTTTACTGAGAAAAATAGATGACCTTCATGTGTTCGTGAAGTTATTTCCCGAAAGCTCTTTTCGAAGCTTTCACAGAGCTATCTCGCAGCTGAATCGGTCACAATGGACCAGATGTCTCGATGTTGCACAGATGGCCACCTAAGTCTTCTGATAAGGCCCCATGCGATTTCTTCCTTTGGGGGTTAGCGAAAGATAAAGTGTTTGCCACCATCACTCACACATTTATTTGAACTCAAACAAAATATTTCAGAAGCTTTATAGTCAAACACCATTCACATTTTACAACACGTTTTGGCAGGAATTTTCATATCGAATTGACATGATACGTGTAACTAAAGGAAGTTATAACGAACACTTGTAAGGAAAAAAAAACTACTATTATTTCTATTTGCATTCATGTGTTGCTTATCTTTCTGTGTCACTCATTTCTGAAAATATAGAATTTTGAAATCGGTTGAATAATTTTCAATAACCCTGTATTATAGTAAAAAGTGTGAATTATTATTATTATGTACCCCTGTTTCATGTCTTTGATCTTTAGTTAATTTTTTTTTAATTTCTGCACTACATTCTGAAACACGAGAGGTGGCCCAGAAAAGTTCCTTTTTTGACGACAGATGGCGTTGCTGAGGCAAGTTGGTGGTACCATAATGTGCTGCCCATTCTTACACGGCTTCAAAATACATTTGATGGTAATTGAAAGGTTAATTTGATTGCTCCCTCATCAAGCTGACTTTTAAGACTTATCAGTGCTGCTATAATAACCATGATTACTACTATTATAATAGGATATGTTTCTGCAAATGAAGCTTTTCGAGATGCAGATATTAAATAACGATACTGATGCTGCTATAGAAGAAGTACGCATGCGCCAAACGCCAGTGACCGACAGCTGTTTGGCGCGAAGTCTTCTCTTTCGAATGCAGTGCATTTTACTTCTGTAAACAAATCCGCCAAGTCGTAGCCTTAGTTTGCGTTAGAGTTATTTTTTCTGCTTCACCAGAAAAATTATAAGTGAGCAACGAATTGTGAAATTTTACATGTAACTTGGAAAAACCGCTATTGAAACCTGTAATTTATTGAAAGAAGTGTAAGGTAATGAATGTTTATAGCGTGCACGTGTTTTGGAGTGGTTTTAGCACTTTTAAGATGGCGGAAATATTGAAGATGATTCACGTCCGGATCGCCTTTCCGCGACAAAAATGGATGACAATATCAAAAAATATCGGTAATCTGGTTCTATATGACCGTCGGTTAATCATTCGTGCGATTACAGAGACCGTAGGAATTGACAAATAACACAACAATTGACATAACATGACAATTGACATAACAATTTTAACATACAAAAAGTATGTGCCAAAATGGCGCCTAAAATTTCACGTTTGGAAAACAAGAAGAGGACAAAAATTATTGTACTGATAATTTGAATGCCCAAATTTGCTTGAATTGAGAGACTCAAATTTTTTGGAAAGTATAATAACGCGTGGCGTATCGTGGTTTTTCACTTATGATCCTGAAACGAAGCGCCAATCCATGTAGTGGTAGAGTCAATTTTTAATGAGAGCCAAAAAGGCTCGAATGAGCAAATCAAAATTCAAAGCAATGATGATTGTTATTTCCGATATTCATGCGGTTGTCCACCTTCACTGGGTTCCTGATGGCGAAACTATTAATCAACATTACTACCTTTACGTTCTTGCTGAACTCTGTGAAAGAATGAAGAAAAAACGACGCGAATTGTGAAATGACAAATATTTCTGCATCGTCTGTCAAGAGGTTTCTAGCCAAGTATAGCATCTCACTTTTTTTTTTTTTGATGAGATGCCTTATTCGCCGGATCTTGAGCCATGCGACTTCTATCTGTTTCCTAAGGTGAAATCTGCTTTAAAAGGAACAAGATTTGAGTCCGTTGAAGCTGTGAAAGAGAAAGCAGCACGCACCCTGAAGGAGCTGACAGACTTCCAGTACTGTTTCGAACAATGGAAGGTGCCTGGAGCGTTGTAGGAAAAGAGAAGGGGTGTATATTGAAGGTGATAATAAATAAATATTTAGGAAATCAAAATAAAATATTTTTATAGCAACGAGTCTCGTTATTTAATAGTCACACCTTTTATGTTCACTTACCCATTTTAACCTTGCAGCCATAGGTTTTGAAATAAGTAATATCATTGAACCCAGGTGCATCCTAATTAGAGTTTTCCAGCAATTTCCATTAGTTTCTGTCATCATTTTGAGTCGCGTTTTCGTCAACAATGAGGCCTGGATTCATTATTATATACACCTGAAAACAAGCAGTAATCAAAATGATGGAATGGTCGATGAAGACGGTTGGAAAATTTTGGTTACTTAAGAGAGCTGGTTGGACTTCTCTCTTTGGGGAAAATTTTTGATAAATTAGTCAAAAAAAAAAAAAAAAAAAAAAAAAAAATCCCGATAAGTCGTACAATATTTTTTCTAAAATTAAAATTTGTCTCTTTTGAGTTTAAATATTAATATATTTTTTTTATTCTAGTTCAATTTACAAAAACTATCGGAATAAATAATATTAAATTAATTATTAATGTTTCAAGTAATAGTATAATAGATCATTACTTTTTATGCAATATCTAAAAAAAAAAATTAAATAGAGGAATTTTCTTAGTTAAAATGTGCACAGAATTGAGCGTTACAAGGCATTGATTTTGTTTCATGAGATTTCTCATTGACACTAATTCAAAGGTTAATTTTGATTTAGTGCCAGGGAACAACGACAACTTCTTCGTCAATTTACCGTCGTCATTTTGCGTCGAACTCTCACCTAGATTCATAATTATGTATGAACACTTCAAACCAAGCAACAATCAAAACACGGTTGTTCTTCATTTGAAGGTAATTTTTATTTTTCTGTTGCGTTTTACAAGCGCTTAAGAAAATCTCCCTTGTTATTAATCAGCGCTATTCTCAATGAAACGAAGCAATATATTTGGGAAAACAAAACTTTTTATTCCGCTGTCTCGGAATAAGCAAAATTCCGAAAAAATATAAGAAACTCTAACACAGATATTGAAAGCAAGCAGTCAGAATGAATAAAGAAATCAACATGGGTGGAAAGACAAAACATTTTTTTTAAAAAAAATGAGGATTGAATTGAATTTTTATCGAACTTTATTATGAAAATGCAGGTACCTTATTTGTTACTCTGAATACTCTACAATGAATCAATGAAATTCCACAACGGAAAGGAATCGGAATTCTAAAATACTATCATAATGATGCATTTTTACTTCCCAACACTCTCGGATTTGAAACCAAAAAATTTTGTTCTGAGAAATGTATTTTTAACTGTTAGACAAAACACTTCTTAGAAATTGAATAATTGTTGCAAAAAAAAATTCTTTTCTTTCTCGAGGTTGATTGGAACACACAAAAAAAGTAAAAACAGAACAAAAGAAACGAATCAATGATAGGCGTTTCAGAAAAAGCAAAAATTATAACAAAAAAAATAATAAATAAAAGGAAATAAATGCTAGTAAACACAGCAACTTGCCATCGTTTTTGCCGGGTGGTTGCGTCACAAAGGCCGCGCCTCCTTGAACACGCCTCTCTCTGCGATTGGCGAACTCGTCGAGAAGGCGGAGCTTAAGCACGTTAGCTGTCTGGGCTGTAGTCAAATCATCCATTAGGTCGATTGGGACCCTAAGTGAAGTGTCACTCGCAGCTCTGCGTTGGTAATGTCCATTTCTAGTTTGACGTTTTGATAAGCACGTTGCGTATGGTACCACGTGTTCCATCATTTGGTTCGAAAGGATTGTTAGCAAGTGGCTTCATGAAATTTTATCATTTCTGCCAACTAACCATAATCGATTCCTTGAAAAAAAGAAAAAAAATCTCCAGATTTTGTAATAGATTTCATTTTGCCTAGCAAAAAATTTGAAAGAATTTTTTTTTTTTTTTTTTTGCGTGTGAAACTAAAGAAACTCTCTTTGGAAAGGATCAATTGAAAAAAAATTACAAATTTTTTTACTTTAATTCCGTTGAACAATGTTCAAGAATTCCAACTGAAATGTCAGTCTGGTTTATCTTCAGATTTACAAAATCATCGGAGTCATTCAAATGTGACGAAGATTGCAAGCCTCGTAATCGTCTGATCGATGTATTGAACTTCGATATCGCTTGAACGTTTAACAATTGAAACACCGCATCGTCTGTTATTCATCGAATCAAATCTTGCAACAGAAGAAGACAAGGGACTTTTCACCGACTGTATAGTTTGTTTTTAACTTTTCCACTGAGATTTGTCTCCCGAACCAACAGCCAACCTGGTACCTTACCAAAATTTACCATCGCGCGAGGACCGTTCTTTGGAATCGTCCTTTGTGCAGCGCATGGTAAGCAGCAGCGGTCACTTTGGGGTTGGGACCATGCCCGTGATATCTCACGGGAGCTATGATACCCCATCATCCCCCAGTAACTGTGCGGGTTGCGGATATCAAATATCGGACCGTTTTTATTATCACATGGACGAAGGACAATGGCATGCCAGTTGTCTAAAGTGCTATCGATGTGATGCTAGGCTGGACCAAGCTATGAGCTGCTATTTTAGGGATGGCCACATCTACTGTAAAGAAGATTATTTCAGGTAAGTGGGTCTTGTTATTATCTTTTTAATTTTGAACTTGTTTAGAACTTTAAAAATTAATCAATAAGTCTGAGACAGCTCTCGTGTGAATGCTATAAGTTGAAAAAATTGTGTGTGTGGTGATATGCTTAACTCAATAGTCAAGCTTTTCTTTCAAATTCATCTTTGAGTATTACTTAAAAATATAAACGATATTCTTTGATATATTCTATGAGAGTGAACAAATTATTTTAATATCGTTGATCACATTGTTTGATTCTTATAAATGAGGAGATAACGCGTTACATAACAATATTATTTGTTTATCTTTAAGATCTGAATTCAAAGGATATAGTTTATATCGATTACTGTGTACAGCATCTATTTAAAAATTTCTTATATCTATCTTTTATTTTAATTAAAATATTTTTAAGTTAGATTCATGGTAATAAATGATTTGGTGTTGCTAAGTGTTTATTAGTAGACTTTAATAATTCTTTTTGAGGAAAAATAGTATTTTATTTTTCTTATAAAATATGCTAAATGTATCTTTTTTTAAAAAAAAATTATTTATACTAAATTATTATTTGTTTTAATTCCACTAGAAGTATTTTCCAGATTATTCATAACAATCTGAGCATGAAATTTTAAGACCAATTAGTCAATCGTAAAAGGAAAAATTGGTTTAATTTTAATACATCTTATAAAGGAAGTCTATGTATAAAGCTACATTTCTTATTCTAGTATAGTAGCATGATTATAAGATCTGTCTTAAAACACATTTGGTGTTGAAACATGCATCTGTTTCGAAAATACTTTGCGAGATATGTTACAAAATTATAAATTCAAATGCTTCTAAAAAACGATCTAATATCTCTCTTTCAATATTTTTAAATATGTTGTATTCAGTCGAGTTTTTGATTATTATTTATGCTAGTACTTAGATATGAATGCTGTGAGAAATTGTTATATTTTTAAAACCTACAACATTAAAGAAAACATGCTTTAATAATATATTGCATGACATTTTACATTGAATGCTTAAGTCTGATTTTCAGTATTCCTTAATTATGAGTAGATGTATTAATTAATATTTTCCTGTCTCACAAAAATATGTTAAGCATGTACTTTTAAGTGTAGAAAAGAATTCTAAAATATCAATGTATGTAATTAAACTGCACACAATTTTTGTTCGTAAGATACTTAAAATTATTTTTGTTGGATAGTTTCTGTACTAAAACCGAGACTAGATGTTCTGCGAATAAATATTTTTTACCATGTTCAGCTGATTTAAACAGATTTCAAATATTTCTTAAATTCATCCTATTTTGGTAATGCATGTATCGTTTAACATAAAACCGTTGGAATGATTAAAGACAAAATCTGACATGTTAAACTTATGAAGCCACATCTGTTCAAAACATGTAGATATGAATGTTTAAGATGAATAATTCATTTATGCATATAAGTAGACATATTGAATTTAGAATAGGAACTATTCGGAAATGCTGTGGAATGGAATTCATAACAGTATCATAGTTTAAAAAAAAAAGAAAATAATGCGTCATTTAGTCCATGATGCTTTGTAAGAACAATTTTTGACCTTGAAAAGAAGGAACAAGTATAGAACTTTCTGATTAAAGTTTTGAGAAGATAAATATCTTGGAGTTATGAAGTTTAGATTAAAGAAATTCGATTGAATTTTAAAAAGATTACGAATTAATTTTAAAATTCTTAAAATTAATTAAAATTAAAACTTAAGAAGTTTGAACAAGTATTGTAGAATTACATATGTAACGAAAGTTGTACTAATAATTTTTTACTCAAGAATAAAGTAGAATTTATTTACTTGATTCCATGCGTTTTAAGAACGCTTTGTAAAATAGAATGTATAGTAGTCAAAATTCAGACCGAAAAATAGTGTATCGATTTGTTATATAACTATTCAGAATAATCTTATTCTTCCTGAATCGAAGTCAATTTGTTTTCTGTAAAAAAAATTCTGTCTCAGACGTATTATTTTTATGAAACGAATTTCTGTATGTTTCTGTCGATAGCAAAATCACTTACTGATTTTTATTAATCGAAATTACATCATTGTGTATCAGTCAAATTTGTTTTCGTGTTATGTATTCAGCTGTAAGCTGTAATACTGTTGTTTGAAACATTCGGCATCGCCTTATTTGTTGGTCAAAACGAAATACTCAAGACAATGGGAAATGCTTATACATAGAAAACAAATATAACTATATTTCGATATTAGGTAAAAAAAAAATATTTCGATTAAAAATCGACCGAGTTCAAATATAGTAACTTCTATCAATTATATTTCCTATGACACTATTGAAAGATTAGAAAATATGTTTCGGGCTATATTTTTTTCGGTGCATTAAACTACGAGTAAAAAATATGTAGTTAGAATAGAATGAATAATAATATATAAATTATTTTTAATGAATTGTATCTTATTCAGATTTAATTCATTGTATGTAAACCATTAATTTTTTTAATTGCAAGAATTACCTTGTGAATTGAATCAATTTAGAACTAGAATTATTAAACACAGATTATTAATGATAGTTAATCTAATAAGAAATGCCGAGATATATATATCTTTTCTTTTCTCTAATAAGAATACTTCTTATTAATTTAATCATAAAAAGACAAAGAATTGTTTCCAACCTTTATATAATGTAGACTTTATATCAGTTATTTTAGGTTAAAATGAATATAAAATGCATTTTAATCGATTTCTTATTTTATTTTACAATGGAACAAGATGTTAATTAAATAATGATAACAAATTGTATATGCTCTTAAGAATGGAATGCTATCTTAAAAATATATTTTAGGATCGTATATACAAAAGGAATATGGATAAATATATTATCAAAATTTACCTTTAATACTTATTATGAACTTCAAAGCTTTTCTATTATGTTATTTAATTTATTTAATTTACTAAACATAATTTCTGATTATTCCTAATAATACATATGAATGTTTTTATCTGTATAGTATTTTAAACTTTTTTTTCTCTAAATTCGTATTCCAGATATTTAGAATAATAATAATAATAAAAAAGAGCAATGTGTTTTCATTTGTCTTAAATTTTCTTAAGATTTAAAAAAAAAAATAACTAAATACTGAAAATAAAAACTGAATTATCTATGTATTGAAAAGTGATCTTTTATGTTCACAATTTCTCTCACTTGCTTCATTATATTTTTTAAAGTAGAATTCCTGTCTGTTCAAAGAATGTAATTTTCATGTAGCTTGGAAAATATGAAAATTTAAAATTTCATTCTCTGTCTCGGTAATCTCACCATTATTGTTTTGTGTGTCGTTTAAAAAATTAATATTCTTATTAAATATTATATAAGTATCTAAAACTGCATTTATTTTCATTCTTAATTTTAATTTTTAACAAAGAAAGATAGAGAAAATAATTTCCAATTCACACGCATATACAGTGAAGAGCTATTTTTGAATAACGTGTGCCGTCACAGTTATCAAAATCAATCTATGTTAAGCGTCTTCGATTCGCTTATCGTATTTGTATAGCTTTCGAAGTACGTAAACAAACCGAATTGTTTATAATATCCCTGCAATAATTAGCTAATTTATCAAATGATTATTGAATATTGATTTCTTTATGTCACATTAATAAGATAATTAAGCCGATAAAATCTTTGATAGAGATATTTTTTTAATAAGATTTTTTTCTTCTTTCTTGAACTTGTTGAGAAAAGGCTTTGAATATTTTATTACATAACTGTTATTTTGCGCGTAGGGTGTTATTAATTGAGCTATTTATCCTAAATATTGACTTTGACGAAGTTAATTGATTCTATATAACGAGAAAAACTTACTTTTTAAAAATAAGTATTCTTTTTTTTTTTTTTTTCATTTTTTAGTTCATTAATTGGTTAAATTTGTTTTGTCTTCTATTTTTTCCGCGTGATTTTACTGATCTATTTCATTGTTTTTTTCACTATCAAAATGCGAGACTGATTTTTGTAAAGATGTGAAATATATTTTACGAAAAATGATAAACATGTGACAAGCACATATTTTAAAAACAATCGCAAAACTACTTCCAATTTTCCTGAAAACTTGATGTAAGGAAATATTCTATTAGTGATATTACAATTATAATTCTATTAACAAGAACAATGTTCTGCGTAGATTTCGCTGTCCCTTTAGATTTCAACTGGGTACCTGTGATTCATTTTTTTTTATTATAACAATACATGTTCAATCTCATAATTATTAAATAAAAATTAATTTAAGCATTTTCAATGGGTCATAAGCTTTATTTTTTTTTTTTTTTATTTCCGCTGTGAAAAATAACCGCGATTAAACTCCTCCCCTCCCCCGAAGTTTTGTTTCAGTAGTAACAAAATTTGAGTTTTAAATAAAATACACTGCTTGTTTTTTCAACTTTTACATCTTTTATGCATGAACTTTAAAATGAGTTGTTCACAGTGTTTTGTTCAATTCTTGTTATGATAGGAAAAGTAGCCAAAAAGTAAATATAAAGATTTTTAATGAAATATGTTTCTATTCCTCAAAAATAAAAATAAAAGGTTTTACTGATTTCTTGAACGAAACTCTTTAAATATTCAAGGGCTAAAAGTTGAATCTAATGAGTCTTGGAAAATGTAAGTATAAGACTATAGCGATAGAAAAGAAAGTAAAGACCAAGAAAATACATTTAAGCTTAATTCTAGTGGAAACTGTTTTTATCGCTGTAATAAAAGAATGAAATATATTTAGAAAAATGAGAACTTATTAAAATTATACAACAGCAGGGAAATGTCAGCGCTCTTGTAATTTATGGCTACAATAATTATCATTTAAAAACTAGAAATCTAATATGCATAACAGGATGATTAAACAGATGTTTTTTTAATTAGGGAAATAAACAGTTTTTCGCCAAATGTTTAAGAATGTGACCTAACCCCCCCCCCCCCTGATTACGAATTTTTTTCCAATATCACATTCTGAATTCAACGACAAGCTGTTAGATATTTATAAATTGGATTGAATCATTATATTGAATGGTCTGGATTGAAGTGATCCTAATTATGGAGAAATGAGAGTCATACCTGTTTTAGACAAGAATTGTGTGCATTGGAACGAGTGATTTGATAAGCTAAGACTTTATTTTTATAATAATAAACTAGGAATATATAATTGAGTTAAGTGGGATTCAAGAGTGAGAATAATCTTGCATATTTTGTGTTGATAGCCAATAAATTGTGTTGTATTTCTTTAACGCATCTTCAGTTGGAGTTTTGATTCTTTCCTATGAGGTTTACTGTCTTTGGTAAACGCACTCCCGGGATAACCTAGCGACCCTTTTCTATTTTCGACCCTCCTTCTTGTCAACCAATTTTTGTTCTTTTTTCAATTTTTTCAAGTCTAGATTACAGTTAAATCATGTTTGACGCAGCATAGCTATATCTGGCTCTTGCGCCAATAACTTTCACTCACTCACTGGAGTTTTGAACTTATTCAATCTTTGATTAGTCTTTAAGATGGCAGTAAAATTAAATAATGAAGGAAGCATATCACAAACTTCTAATTTACTATATCTGTAGGGGGAAAAAATCCTCATACGTGTCTGATCCTGAAGAATAATGTTATTAAGATTACTTATCTGATGTGGATCCAAGTCCTTAGTAAACGATGAGGGTCTGATACATTAACTCTATTCAGATCTTTCCTAGTTGTGATCCGATAACTATATAACAATTCTCAATACGGTAACTGTTCCTTCGTTTATAGCTTTCATTCGATCTCCCTCTAACATTAACTTCGCATTAAATTCTTTGCTGCTTATAAATACATTTTATCAGAGGTACTTATAAATACATACCAGGTTAGCTACTGCTTATTATTTGATCCATAGTTTCCCTTAAAGTTCTCTCGCGAAGAGTCAAATAGTTAAGCAGTTTGATCTTAATTCAATTTTATTATTCCCTTGATAGGATAATCAACATTCAATGTATTTATTACGCCTATTGGAACAAATCTTGACACGTCCTCAGCTAAAAAGTGCTCAATAAGCTTACTTATATGAATGATTCTTAAGGGGATGAGTCAGGATCAAATCCACATGAATGTCAACTATGCATAATTCTGTCTTCTTAAATATCAATCTTCCTTCTATCGTTTCTAATAATCTTCTACGAGTTCCCACTTGTCTCATACACTTCAAATTATGTTAATTCTTATTTGCATAATCTTGTTTTTAGTATCGATCAATGTCTGAGAAATGTCCATAAGGACAGTTGAAGGGAAATAGGGTCCTAAACTGCTGCAACCTATTCACTACATTTCAATAATTCTAATCTTATCTACTTAAGTCAAGTTTCATTCCTTGAGAGAAATTCTCTTTTCAACCAGTTTCATTTAAAGTCCTATAAAGCGTTAGTTGAAGGGAAAACCACGATACAGCCCACTATAGTTATAACCGTTCGAATTGATATAAACATTTGGAACGTTTGCCGTCTGGAAAAAGTGCTCCCGAGTGTTGATCCCTTTGCATGAAGGGAAACAGTCTGATATAATATTCCAGTAGCCATTGCTTCTAGTAAAACTAACCTGAAAAGAAAATCACTTGCCATTTCTTGTAATCCCTAAGCCCTGTCATGCTGGTGGAGCATGAAATTCTTCTTCCGTAAAGTTGTTCATGAGTAAGTTTTCCCTCTTTCCGTCTATAAGTGATGCGTAAAATCCGTTTAAATCGTTTACGGCTAATATCTTTTCCACTGACAACCGATATGTTTAGAAAGTTACTAGTTAAAAATAACCATAATGTATAGTTTATCGTATCTGTAAGGTTTCAGTTAGTAATTAAGTCGAGAAATCGCAAGAAAAAGAGAGGAAGAAAAAAATGTTCGAATATCACGAAAAATTATTTGTTAAATTTTTTTCCTATCTTAAATAATTTCCTCGTTAAATGCACCATAAATATATAAATAATTTATATAACGGAAGGTAGTCATTAGATTGAAGATTCATGAGTTTTCTATAGAATTCGGAACGAAAACAATTGAAGTTTTTTTACCTAATGCCATTCTGCCATTGAATTGCTTAGTTGCTTACTAATTCTGGCCGATTATTTTTGTTGTAGTATTCCTAAATTTTGATTTGAAAATGAAATAAGAGGGACTTAAGGCTTTTGTTTGGTAGTTCTTCAGCGTGAAAACAATAGTTGATGCACTATTATTATCTAGAAGCATCATTGTTGGACAATAGTTTTCGTTATTACCACTTTAGAGAAAAAAAAAATTCCAATTTTCTTTTAAATAAGTATTAAATTAAAGCTTATTGCAAAGAAAAGTTCAATATGCAATTCATATTTCGTATAATTTCTTAAGATAACTGAGACATTGAAATACTTGGGAAAGCTTGCATTGAATTTTGCTTGTTGAAAACTAGAGCTGATTTCATTTTATATATTATTTATGAAACTTTGATTTGTAGAACTCTAACTGGTTGAAATTTAAAACTGTGTAAGCATACGCCATAGGAAAAAAAAAATACCTCATTTGTTTTTTTCTCAAAATATATTTCTTTAGATTTCTGGTATGCTTTTCCACATAAAATATGTTTCCTTATATATTATGTATGATAAACCTCAATACGTAGTGTATTAAATAGTATCTTAAAAGTTGTATAGAGTGTACAATAATTGACATATCAATTTTATCGTTTAATAAGTAATGTTAAGACTTAGTTATTGGAACATAAATTTCATTTATAGATGTTCAAATATAACTTTTATTGGAATTATTCATTTTTCCGAATGTTCTACTTATGTAAGAGAAATTTACGATAATCTAGAACTGTTATTAAAAGTAAAAGGGGATAACTTCGACAGCAGTGTACTTAATGCAACAATATACTTGTATCTGCATATTTTATAAAACTGCGTAATTGCATTTCCTGAAGAGAACATGCATGTTAACTTTGGATAGCATTCATTTCCTACCCAGCTATTTATTTTTTACTGAAGAAGTTTTAGAACTATTTCTTATTACTTAATGAACGATAATTATTTGAAAACGGAATTTGTGGTCTTTCATGAATTATTTTTTCTATTTATTTTTGTAATATCTTGTGCAAAATTTATTCGTAAACATTGTTTTTATTGAAAATATTTCCTCAGATGATTTGTTATGTATGAATTCATAAAAAAGAAAATAACACATTTAATAGAAATTCATTAAAACGAGCTCCATTTGAGTCCCCCCCCTCCCTCAGTTGATACTTATTTCTCCTTTGTTTGATTCAAACGGGTTGAATTTTTTTTTAAATGTATTCAACGCTTTTTTTTAAAAAAAAATAAATTTTTTTTTGGCAGGGGTGGGTGGGTCGAGCTGAAATAATATATTTAATCTTTTTTCAAAAAAAAAAAAAAAAAATTTAAAAAAAAAAAAATTTAAAAAAAAAATTTTTTTTTTTTTTTTTTTATTATTATTTTATTTTTACAAATATTAAATATTTTAATCAAATAACTTCTTTAAAAGAAGATTTACTTGTAAAAAGTTTGTGTAAGATTATTTACTAATTATCTTTTTCGCCGATTTTTTTTAAATAAAATTCCGAAGACGAAGTGAAAATGAACATGATTTCTCTAATTTTTATTTCTCACCAGAAAGTTATTAATATTTCTAATTTTTTAAAATTGTTTTTATTTAGTTCATACTTAATTCATTGATAAACAATTTACTTTCATGCGAGGTGATAATCTCTTTTCGTCGTATAATGGGCAATAGGAAATTATTTTAAAAAACATAATTGAATCTTAAGTTGATCAAAAATATTGCCTTTGTTTTGTTAAACCATCAGTTCATTGTAGAATTAACTAAGATATTCATTCACATTTGATTTCGTCCGTTTCTCCTGTAACAGAATCTGTTGTTCGTTGCTTAAAATACCGTTTAACATCAATTATCGCTCTCATGGACTTACTTTTCTTAGATAGGCACGAGAATCATGGGGCGGGCCCGCGGGGGCGTCTGCGGAACCCTGGTGATCTTTTTTTCCCCATGGAGTTTTCTGTTAGTGAAAACACGGTTGATAAGTCCCTGGAATACCTAAGTGACCCTTCTCTATTTTAGACCCACCTTCTCAATCTTTTTATTTATTTACATT
>BMAW01021593.1:404288-416391 GCA_019974015.1 Nephila pilipes | reverse complement strand
TTATTTACATTTTTCAAAGTCTAGATAACAGATACACATCATTTGGCACACTGTAATCAGATTTGGTTCTTGCACCATAAACCTCTCTTTCTCTCTCACTCAAAACATTAATTATTCGATTACCGATCAAAGGAAACTTTGTTTAACCGAAAGCATTCCAGTCGGCAAGTTCACATTTTGGATTTATTTACCTAAGCTATAAGCCTATTTTAATGGCCATTTTAAACTTGTCAAATTGGGCTAGTCAAATTGTTTAATTTCACTTTTTCTTTTTTTCGCTTTGCTTATATGACACTGTTAATACATTTCTGTAAATGATCATTTTCTCGAAAAATCAATTATCGAAACACCTCCAGTCTCAAATTTTTTCGGTTAATCAATTATCACTGTACTTGCAAAACTTTCTCCCCCCCCCCTAAAAAAAGAAAGAAAGGGGGGGGGGATTAGGCACTGTGAGTTATGTGTGCATCATCAGCAAAATATTCTAATAAGTATTGTAAAGTTGAAATACTTAGTCTCTGTTTAGCTTGCAGATGTAATTTCTTTTTTATTATAATACAATACCGAATTTCCGTTGAACTTTTTAATATTTTTTATTGTTTACATTGATCGAAAAACGCGTTTTTAGAATAAACATAAAATAATTCTTTTCTGCAGTCTTGTACGACTTTTTAAAAAATAAATTTTAAAAGAGGTTGCACGCATAATTCATTATAACTATTACTCATATACCAGAAACAAGTTTTTTAAAATTTATGAACCGCGAAATGTGTGTGTTTATGGTTATAATATTCCTACCGAGCAGTCTGTGTTTGATACATATGAATGTTTCAAATTTTATTTTTCCTACCATAAACCTTTCTCATTATATTCATTTTATCTCAGTTTTGAATTTGTGCTTGTAATATCATTTTTTTTATAAAAACATGATCTATTTCCTAGACTTAACTTTTGACCTTGCGTTAACGTTGACATAGTTTCCCTTTTTCTTCCTTTAACATTTGTACCCCACTCTCCTTCTTCGACAGATTTTTGAAAATATTATTTAATCACTATTTGTTTTAGATTTTAAGAAAAGAAATGTTTGTTTACCTCAGAATTACACATTCTTAATGTATTGTTTTTATTTTTATTGCTTTTCATGTCATTTCAAAAATTGATGATGCAAATCTAAATTTGAAAAATTTACTTATATTATTCAGTTTTTAATGACTGTCTGAATTTCTTAAAGCAAGCAAACACTTTGCAAGTTTGACTCGGAAAATAAACAATTTTTGTTTCATCGATGAGAAATTGCATTATTTATTTAAAAAAAACACCGCACAATTTATTATAACTTTTTCCTGCCTCTTCCTCTTATTAGTATTCTTCAAGCATAAGTATTTGAAATTTGGTTTATGAATGAGGATCAAAAAACACCTTCTTCACAAAAAAAAATGGCGCTGATATGACAAGTTAGTGTACCATTGTGTAATACAATTTGCTAAACGACGACAAAACAAATGCGACAGTGATTCATAAGTTAATTTTGATTTTGCAGCCATTTGTTTGTTGCCACATCGAGTTTTCACTTTAAAAGATAAATGGATTCGTTATTTTACACCGGAAACTAAGTAACCATCAATACAATGGGCTACTTCCGGTGTTTTCTCAAAATTCGGCAGACTTCTCGGAAAGAGACCGGGAAGATAGTTTAGAGTGCGAAGGCATCCATATCGTGGACCTCTTAGGGAAAGGAAATAAAATAATTGATGGGCAAATACTTCTGTGAGTTATCCCTATTCTCATTTCTAACACGGTTAAGGGTTTTACTATTTATGGTAAACTCGTTGACTTGTACACGGGATACCAAAACGATCCTTTTCTATTTTAGACTTGTCTTCCTGTCAACCAAATTTTATCTTTTCTCATGTCTTAAATTACAATTTAAGCAAATGTTTGGTTCAGATTTGCCTCTTGCGCCATAAGCTCAATCTCTCACTTTCCCAAAAACTTTTGAACCGCCTTTGCGATATTAATTTGATGAATAATATAAATAGGGAAGGGGGGGAGTAAATATAAAATTGTAAGAGTATTTTAATAAAATACATTTAAATATTCTGTGAATAAATTAATAAAGTAAAATGTGTCTTTAAGTATTCTTTAACTAATGGTTAAAGAAAAGAACTTAATATTTGAAAACTTCTTCCAAATAGGAAAATAATCCAAAATTAGTATTCTATATTTTGCATTCACTATCTTTTAATTCCAGCTTATTTTATTCTACTAGTCACACATTATTAGATCGGTATGGGAGATGAAATCAAGAACTTTTTTTTTTCTTAACTAAGACTTATTGAGTATTATTATTCGAGAAAAATATTTATTACCTTCAAAATTAATTAATATTTTTCTTATGATTTTATTCGAAGAAATATATGTATATATTCGATAATTTTTAATATTTTTTAATGAAGGTTATTCGAAAAAAAATTATTTCTTCCGATAATATTCATTAGAAATTTTTCTACTGATAGTTATTGAAAGAAAAACATTTATTACGTTTGGTGTTAATTTTCATCTAATGAATATCATTCAAATGAAAATATTTATCACCTTCAGCATTAATTATTATTTTTCTTACTAATATTTTTTGGAGGAAAAATATTTATTACCTTTGAAATTAATTAATATTTTCTGTTGAATATTATTTGGAGAAAAGTACTTATTACCTTCGCAATTAGTATTTTCTAATGAATACTATTTATTAATTAATATTAATTAATGTCTCGGAAAATTAAACGCACTCTAATTTTAAGTCTACTTTTTATTCGAAAAATGTAGTAATTAGTTTATGCATTAAATTGAATAATGTATAGTATTAGAATCGGGGAAGTTTTACATGCAAACGATTTTCCTTTTAAAAAATAGTGTGTATGGCTTCTTTAATATGATTATATTTTTGCATTAATGGTTATCAGATTATTATTTTTATTTTTTGGTCGAATTCCATTTTTAACTAAAAACTTCCATTTTTCGAAGAAATTCGATATTAAACAATGCATTAAATTGAATTAAATATATACATTAAACATCAGATTTTTTTTTTAACTAAACACATCGTAACGACATTGGGTTTTTTAATATACGACAGTGATTTTTCTTTAATATATTAAACTATTATATTTTATCCCTAAAGGCTATCAAAAGCAAAACTTTTTTTCTTTTCCTCGAATTCCATTTTTAAGAGAAATTAATGATTTATACAATAAATTTAATAAAATATATATGATAAAAAGCATAAAATTTTTACAAATAAACACTTTGCAAGAGTCCTGAAAGGGAATTTTTCTTAACGTACATCTTTTCAATTTGCATACGTTCCATTTTCAAGGGAAAACTTCCATTTTTCGAGTAAAAATACAGCCTCCATTTTCTCCGGAACAAATTAATGTCGCAGCGGTGCAACGGAAGGTATTATTTTTCTTTTTAAAAAATAGTTTCACTTCCCAGACCCATTAATTTTAAAAATAACTTTAAAAAAAAAAAAAAAGAAAGAAACGAAGGAATATATTTGAAAGCACCTTGTTGGGCTCTGATGCATACGATCCAGCCAAAATCAACTCTCGGGCGTCATGAATCTCGACGCATATTCTAAAAGAAATGTTTAAAATAACAAGATTTGATTTATAATCTGTTTCATCTTGGTTTCGTGGGATTTTTTTCCCTCGTTTCCGTTGGACATTTTGGTATGTATTATAGGAAAGCCTCGTATAGACGATGTCTTAACTGGCACATTTTGTTCAATATTTCAATAAAATCTGTGTTTTATATGCCTTCGATCGAGCAGAATTCGAGGAAATTTTATTTAAAATTACAGAAAATTCATTGGTTATTTATTCTATATAAACACAGCTATATTTACAAGAACCATACGAAATAAATGTCATTTGTTATAAAACAAATGTAGTAAAATAGTTGAAAAATACGGTCTTCTCGATTTAAGGACCCATCCGTCCTTTCAATCATAGAGAATTCACTTATTTCGTTTTTTATTTTTAAATATAGTACGCATGTAGAATTCAAAGAAAGGCTTCTTGCTTTTCTGTTAGTTTTATTTATAAATCTGGTGACACCATAACCCGTAAAAATTAACTCTATCTTGAATTATTATTAATTTAAAATTTTTAAGAGAAATTGATTATTTTTTTTCCACTAATCGTATTTTATTGTGTATACCCCTTCGCCAACTTATCATTACACTCAAAGCATACAATCTCCTCGAATACAAAAATATTGTCAACCCTTTAGACAACAAAAAAAAAAAAAAAAAAAAAAGACAGCAAACGATTATTCGACAAAAATAAAATTAGTATTTAAATAATAAAATAAAAGCAAACGATAAAATACTAAAGTAGACAGTATTTGTGCAGATATTAAAATTAGAACAAATGATAACTATTGTTTTGTCCTAAAATGAAAATAAAATAAATCTTTACATATCATTCTACTTGTACTCTCAACGTATAAACAGAAAGTGGTTATTAAAGAGACAAAAGGGATTTTGCAAAATACATTTTAATAAATGTACGACTATTTTAAATAATTATTTTTTTTTTTTTGAAAAAAAGATATCACATTTCGGTAGCATTATTTCTTGTTTTATGTGGAGGACGGACTATTATAATCACATTTTGCTTACTTAATTTCTATGGAAAATATTTTCAAACTTCTCAAAGACTCTCAGAAAAGCAATAGAAGTTATTTAAATTTAATCCTAATACAGTAGTATTTAAAAGTGTAATTCCTCATCGCCATATCACGGTGAGGCAATTTTCCTAGTTCTCTTTCTACTTGTAAAAATATCGTTTAATCCATTTTTACACTGTCGTTAAGCTATCAAAATGAATTTATTGAAATTAAATCTAATAATATCTTGAATTTCTATCAAGCTGTTAAACAAATTTTAAGACACATATGTGATATTTAAAATGAAAACAAGATTGAACGGATAAAAATAATGAATACCTTCTATTGTTCGTTAATGTAGGTTATCATCGACAGAGCAAATATTTTAGATTTCCAATTATCTTATTAGATAAGTCTCCCTGTCTACTGGCCATTTTGATTTCGTGAACGTAATGTTAATCCTATGGAATTTCTACTTCCGTCCTCAAATCTAGACTATTTTATCCATTTTTGAATGAAATAAAGTTTATCCGAAAGAGCAAACGATAATGAAGGTTTCTGCGTAATTACATTTTATTTCAGATTTTTAAAAATAATTTTGCCCCCATTTTAGCGAATACGTTGAGGATTTTCTGATCTTTAAAAAAATATTTAAAAATATTTTGAAAAATCGGTTAGAAAATGTAATTAAACAGGCTCATTAAATATTTTTGGCTGTTTCGAATGCACATTTTTTTTTTTTTTTTTTACATTCAAATAGATAAAACAGTCTAAATTTGAGGATGAAAGTAGAAATTCCTTAGGATTAACATAACGTTTACGCAATCAAAATGGCCGCTCTTGTTACGAAATCAATAAATCACTTGTTAGATTTCAATTCCAATAATTTCTTGATTTTTCATCAAGCTATTAAACAATTTTTAAGATACAGATATAAAAGTCAAAAATAATTCGAGATTGCAAGAATAAAAATTACGAACATTTCCTATTGTTCGATATTGTAAATTACCTTTGTCTGAACAAATATATTCGAAGATTTCTGTATTTTACAGTAACGAGTTGAATAAATCACTTGTTCGATTTAAATTCTTTTGTTCAATAAAACTGAGAACTATAAATTATATTTCTTCGTGAAAGTATTCAGTATAATGTTAAGATGACTTTTACGTTATAACTTATTTGAATTTCTATTTATTAATTCTAATACACATTTGTTCGGTTAATGTTAAAATAGAATCGTTAAGAACTGTCTTCACATAATGTTGAAGAAAAGTTCCCAAACTCAAAGTACTTTTTCAGATAGGAAATGAATTCGAGAGTAAATTATATTCTGTCTTCGTAATTCTATAGTAAACACGATATTTTAAGTAAATATTCATTTTCGTCTGAATCAAACTATTTTTTGGGGTTATAAAAAATGTTTCTTGTTTTTTCCCATAAAAGTGTTACAATATTAATTTTATATTATGGCTACTCTATCTTATAGGAAACATTTTAATTGAAAATTAATTTTATTATAGTCCAAATCTATTCACACTCATTTTTTGTGTTATAAAATGTGTTCTCAATAAGTATTTTTTTTCACAATAAAAATGTCATAATAAATGTTTCGATTCTAATCTAAAATCATGGCAACTATCTAATAAAGAATATAATTTTTTAGAATATTCATTTTTTCCAGAATCAATTATTTTTTTTTTTTTTTTTTTTTTATGTGTGTTATAAAACCTGGGCTCCATATTTTTTTTCTATGAAAATTTTCCTACACTAAAATAATATCATAACAAATAACTACAAGTAACATGATATTTTAATAGAATATTCATTTTTGTTCGAACCAAGCCAATTTTTTATATCAAATTTTCTTTCTCAATACTATAATGTTAAATAAATAGGCTTCACTTGTTAAATGTTAAATAATTGGCCACTCGTAATTCATTTGTTTTAATATCAAATATATATTAAAAAATTATAATGTTAAATATTAGGCTGTCTTTAATGTTATATCAAGGCAATTATTTTATGTAGAACATTTTGAAATAATATCCAGTTTTGTTTGAATTACTCAGCTTTTTTTTTTTTTTTAATTTTTTTTTTTTTTTATAAAAATCTGTTCTTTATTTTTTCTTTATAAAAATATTTCAACGTTAAAATAATATGATGTCAAATATCTTACAGAGAATATATTTTAATAGAATATTCCTTTTTGACTAAGTAAAGTCATTTTTTTTCATTTATAAAGCGTGTTTCTTATATATATATATATATACTGAAATATATATATATAACATAATATTGCAATGTTAAATAATAGACTTCACTTGTTATATTGAAAAATCGTGTATTTATGCAATGTTTATGAATTAAAACGCTACAGTGTAACAAAAAGGTGTATTTTTGTTACAACGTCACAAATTTGCTTGGAAATTGACTTCTTTTCTTTTTTTTTTTTTTTTTTTTTTGAAACATGCTCAGAGCTTGGTTGAAGTTTTTTATTTAATAATGTTATATCGAAAACAGACTTCAGATTACATTAAATAGTCCACTAATTGTGGAACTTCATTATTTCTTTTTTTCATTGCTAGCATTTAACTACAATTTATTCAGCTTCATGACTTTCAAATAAAAAAGAAATATTCTAAAAATTAATTTTTGGTTTGTTTTTGATTTATTTAAATGTCTAAATAAATGAAAAAAAAATCAATACAGATAATAAACAAATAGAAAAAAAAAATTACCTTAACCATATCGAAAAAGGGAGAAAGGAAAACAATCGAAACAGATAATCACGAATAAAAACAAATTTTGTCTGACACCATAATAAATTTAAACCAGCAATAATATGTATTAAATATTTAACATCGGGAGTAAAAAAAAAAAAAAAAAAAATCAACAACATCCCCTCCCCCCAAATGTCTAAGGAAGATGACCAGCATTCTTAAAGCGTTCCTTAACAAACAAATGTTTCTTCTGAAAACAGATGGTAAATATTACTCGCAACTTAAAGTAGACTTTATACAAATTAACAAGTCAAAACGCTGAATAAAATTATAAATTTGTGTGGTTAAAGGCACAAATTCATTATCATTTCAAGTTATCGCGACTGTTCCCCTTTGTCCACTCTACATATAAGTCGATCACACACCACACACTCAACAGGTGTATTGACCAATAAAAAGATGCCATTTGCTGGTGTGATGTTATCATTGGTCATAAACGGTCTGCCATATTTGAAAGCAGCACCGTTTGTTGACACACAGTTGCCATCTTGTATTGACATCGGCGAAAGTAGATGTACTTTTGACTGTCTTTTTATAGAGACGATGATCATTTTACGACCCGTTGTAGAATGGCAATGGAGGTGTTTTATGATGGTCTGTGTCGTCCGCTGTTCTGATTTAAGCCATGATACACATGGTTGTATTTTTAGAGCTTCCGTGAACAAGACAGTTGCGGTTTTGTTGATTGGGCGCAGTGATTTTTGCTTTTTAGGGTAGGGATACGTGTGGTGTTCTCCTTTTGTTGTTGTGCGCAGACTTCCCTAGCAAGAGGCGAGGGTTGCGGACCACCCCCGAAAGGAAGTGGTGTGTGTGTGCTGAAAGTGACTTGGTATTCTTGAAGGATGATTACGTATACATACGCCCCGCGTTTATGTTTAAAAGTTTGGCGCTAAAGATATTTTTTTTTTGACACTATGCGTTTCAATTGCTTTTTCCGAAAGGATCTTCCAAAGTTGAAGTTGATTAAAAACTATCTTCGATCACTAATGAGTCAATTGAGATTGAAAGGTTTGACAATATTTTCCTTTGAAAATTCATTAGCTAAAAAAAAAAAACTGATTTTGGTGAAGCTATGAAATATTCAGAAGCCAAAATTCGCAAAAAACAAATTTTTTTTTCTTTTCTTTCTTTTTTTTAATTGATATAAATTTAAAAACTTTCTTAAAACTTCAAAAGTATCGATTAATATATTTTTGATGCTTGATGCAACTTTTTACTTTAGTCTTACGACTTTTTGCTTTCCAAATCATTTTAACTAGTTAAATAAATATCAATTATATATTTGTGTTGATATTTTGTCTGATCATTCAGCGTTGGGGGAGATTTCCGCTTCAGGCCTCGATAGCTGTTGTGTGGCTAGTATTTTTTTGAGTAACTTTTAAAAAAATATTAGATACTGAAAAAAAAAAAAAAGAATCTTTCATATTTTTTTTAAAAAAATTACTTTAAAATTATTTTAATTCAATTCATTAATTCCCTGTTTCTTCTCGTTATCTTTTTAGATAAATTGAGGATTTATTTATGTTAGAATTGTTCCTTGGTTTTGGGTTCACAATACTTAAACCGCACCTGGTATTTTTAATTTTTAAAAGCATTTATTGCACTTATTTTGAAAACATGAATTGACAATGTCAGTGCAGAATAGAAGAAAAATATATTTATTGGTTAATGTAGAACACATTTTGGATTTATATTTAAAAAATAAAACTTTTTGTTCGTGCTTATACACTGGTGTCTTATTTATTTATTATTTCTTTCCAAATTAACTAAACCTCAAGCGGATTTAAATAACTGTATTATCAGATTAAACAACTAACGAGGGAAAAAATGATTTAAATTCTGTTCCTAAATGTGGGGAGAAAAAATTGAAAAATGGTAGTAAAAATAAATGATTATGTGAATCAAAATCTTATTAAAAGCTATTTTAAAACATTATAAAGATTTTTATTCTCATTCTTTCTCGAATGATTAATAATTATTTTTTTTCTTTTTTGAGAAAATTCTGCTTGCAGAGTTAATTTTCTACTTGCAGAGTTTCTCCTGTTTCAGTTTTTATTTTATTTTACAATTAAAGTTTATTGTTCTTTTTTTTTTTTTTTTTTTGTCGAAATATTGATAATATAGAATATTCGTTTCAAGCTGAAATTTCTGTTGTTTCAGATATTCACTATTAACTAGTTATAAATTATCATTTCGTTCCGATATTTACCTTCCTTTTGTAAAGAAAAGATATTCACTTTTTTAAATTTGACTATTCATTAAATTTTCTTATTTATCAAATGAGAATGAGAACTATTATCTCTCAGATTTTAATTTCAAACTTTTGTCAATATAGTATTAAGTATCTTTACTGTGATGCATGAATACAAACCAAACCTAACAATCAGAAAGTCATTAAAAGTAAATATTACTGACCAATATATTTTTTAAAAAAAATCCAAAACGTATTGAACAATTGAATGTGGATGATCGAACAAATGATAAGATTCCAAAAATATGGTGAATTGAAGTAAGATAGCTCTGACCCTTATTTGATCTGACCGTTATTTGCCCATTTTACTATAGAGCGCGATAAATAACAAAGAAAATTTAAATTGGCTCAGATAATTTCAAAGTAAGCTTACTTCCGAGCCCCAGGCTGCACAGAAGGAATTGCTATCAAGAAAAGAAAATACCTTTTTCAAATTCGTAACACATTTTTATTTTCGCAAGAGAAACATTCAAAAGTGCAAAAACAATGCTAACAACAAAAAGAATAAGAACAGACGATTCTGCCGTAAAAATCAATTATTAAATTAAATTTAAGATAAGAATAAATGAAACAACAGTAAAATAGAATCATATTCTATTTTCGGACGCAGACGATAAAATATGAAATTAAATATATCTTAGCAATGTAATTATACCTTAAGCTAACTAAATGTAATAATTACAATCGTAATGTATTATAATGTCATTCTTTATAACTTAACTCCATGTATCCATTATTTGATACCCTCGTATTTTTGTCGGCGCCATTTTCTCGGAACAACAACATGTAAGAACATGTTAATAAATAGTTATCTCACTTCATGTAATAATGAAGTAATCTTTATATTGTTGAGTGGAAAAAGAATAATATTCAGACAATAAACATCTTCGTTTCCCTCATCGCCTACAATCTAATTTTTTTTTTTTTTTTTAATTCTCCTTTTTCCAATCTAGCATTCAGTTATATTGATTCGTATAATGTAAAAAGTGACTTCCGAATTCTATAAAGGCAATATTGTATTATTTAAAATTAATTTGAAAAGGCTCGCATATCAAAAAAGGGAATGGAAAAAAGTCATATAAATCTGAATGTAGTGCTTCTGTGACTTCTGGTAAAGGAAATGAACAAAAGTATCGAACCTTGTAATGAACAAAGGGCCCTGAGTTGTACTTTAGGAACGGAAGAAAACACGAAGAAAAAGTATAAATGCCAGCAGCTTTCTCAAGATTTGATCATCGTAATATGAAACCTTGCAAAGCAAAACCAGTTTTTAATTCAAAGCATAAATCAATAATGTCTGCGGTCAACAGCAATATGTCATTGTTCGTTCATGTTGAAAACAGAATTGATAAGTCATTTTCTATTAGTATGTAAATTGCGTTGTTCAACTAGCTCTGTGAACGCTTTATGACGCAAAAATTATTTTTAATCAAGGTTTTTTGATTAAAATAAAAATCAATCAGAGTAATTTTTTCCCCCAGGAAGTATGTCATAATATTTGTTGGATTCTAGGTTACAAAATATATCAGCTGGTATTCAGTAACCACTTTAGTTTAATCTGTGTGCGTTTAATTGATCAAATATATTTTTCAACAATATATTTGATCATGTTTATAAAATAGTTTGTTTTTATATGTTTATAAAATAGTATTTTTTCTCTTGTGAGGGCAAGGAATATAAGGATATTTTTCCCTATCATATTTAGTTGTAGATTTTACTGTTTATATTTTTTTAATTAATTTATTTAATTTTTCTTTTTTTACGATTCATTTTTCCAATAATGTCTGTCGTAACGAACAGGACAAATGTTTTCTGAATACTTTTTAGACATACACGGGCATAAAATTATTTTAATGATAAAAACTTTTTTTAGATATTGATATGTGTTGATTTTTTTTTTTTTTCCAGTATTTGACCAGTAACAGTTCTGTATGGTTTCATATACTATTTACAGTTACCATTTTGTTTATAGAGTTTATATTAATAATTTGTAGAGTACGAATTAAGGGCAAAACTCCCTTTTTTATTAAATGTTTTTGAAAAATTGTTTAAAGGATTCTGAAAAGTATTATTGATCGAATGAGAAAATATTTGCCATTCGTAAATAATAATTCGTTTGTAGCTATTAAGTTCAACGAAATGCATGTTGCCCGAATTATATTTGCTTATAATATAAATTCTTGCAGATCATTTTCTTTTCGTATAAGAATTAAATGAAAATGTCCACGTCTCAAGTTATTTGATTTAGAAATGTAGATGTAAGGTAGATGTATAGATGTAATCCATAAAATGTTTGTAAATGCTTCTTTCAAAAATATTGAAATAATGTTTCAAAAAACATGTAGTCAAAATGAGATATTCTGTTTCTTTAATGTTTTATCAAATCAAGTAGTTATATCTAAAA
>BMAW01021593.1:326856-392869 GCA_019974015.1 Nephila pilipes | reverse complement strand
TTTTTTTTTTTTTTTTTTTTTTTTTTTTTTTTTTTTTTTGGGAAAGATTAATTAATAATCAATATATCTTTCAGTTTATGCTTACCTAGGTTTTTGAAGATTTAAAAAAAATTTTAGGGGACATAGTACCCTTGTGGGCAAATTTTTTTTTAAGAAAAATTATTTATTAAATATTTTCATTCACTGTATTTGAATTATTTCAAACTTTAATTTTTTTCTCTCCGAAATTTCAGTATTTTAAAATTCCTACCGTTTCTATAAATTTTAATATTTATGAACAATATTTGTTTATTATTTTTCTTAGATGAGTTTATTGCAATCCTTTACATGGCTTTGGTAGTAACAGTGTTCGTCATAGTTTTACAATTTTTTTTATCAGATGCTACTAAATACGATAAGAAAACAGCTATATCCAGTTTTTTAGATTTTTTCAAAAAAAAATTACAGTTTATCTAAATCTTTATTCCATGCACAAAATTATAAGTATAATAATATATTATGCAAAATACAAACAATATTTCAAAACTTTATATTGATTAAACAAAAAGTCTTAGTTTTCCAAGTAAATGAATATCATAGAAAAACAAAATGTCTAGAAAAAGCAGTTTAAATTTTTAAGGTCAATGAAATGTCAATGTTAAAAAAATTAACTCGTTAAGCTAGACCTATGAAATGCACTCAGGAGCTTGCCCTTTCCAGGTGAGCACTGGTATCATTCACCCGATGATCTTTTTCCTTTCTCTTGGAGTTTTAATGTCTTTGATAAACATGGGCGACACGCCTGCGGATACCTTGACGGTCTTTCACTATTTTCCTTTTTGATAACCAATTTTCAATGAAATTTGTTTCATAGATTTTCTTCTAACTCTGTTTAATTAAAGTAAGGCAATAAATATTTTTTTGATATTTGGTCATTTTTTGGGGGGTACTGTGTTCTCTTAACTATAAGACACGTTATGCGAATACCGATCGATGAAATGTTAAAAAATTTGTCGATGCATTAAACTTACGAATGAAACTTTTTGCTGTCGAAACTAAATTCTTTTAAATGCCTAGGCATGTCGAAATAAAATTTGCTTAAAAAAATTTAAATGTTTTATTTTCTTTAAGTTATTATTTTCATCGAGTCGAAAGTTCGAATCCTGATACCACTAAAGACCCACCGTGTAGCGGGGCCGATGCTCGTTGAATCAATCGAGGTTCTAAGTCCTTACGTTCAGTTGGTGGAAGCTAGAAGAGTGGAGTGCCAGCTCAAGTGTCTTCCTCGTCAATTGACCGAGGTTCAAAATTACGAGGTCTGCTGCCAATGGCTTTCGTGTTGCTTCTGTGCGCCTTTAATAAACAATGGATCTATCTCTATATTTGACCCTTCTTATTATCAATCATTTCCCCCCCCCCTTTTTTTTCCCCAAACATCTAGATCACAGATGCACTTTTCTTGGCACAGCATAGCCGGATTTGGCTACTGTGTCATAAACCCCTACTTCATTTATTCACTATCAAACAATGGTTCGTAACTACAGAGTCATTAGAAATATAGCCCCTTTTTTGACCTTATGAAAACAAATCACTTTCTGGCACGACTTAAATCAAACATTAATGAGGATCACCAGTACGATTAGAGGAGACTCATTTCTGGCTTTAAGGCCCTGTAACAGTTAGAGTGAACTATATCATCTTACCTTGGTTAAAAACACTAAATAGTTCTCTGATGCAGATTGATTTAGTTCAACTCTCGTTCTCGTCACTTGACCGAGATTCAAAATAACGAGGTCCGTCTCCAATCTCGTGTTGCTTCTCAGTGCGACGTTAATGAACAGTATTCACAGAATGATTTAGAGTTTTTCTCCTTCAAGTGCTTATCCTCTTAAGGTAAGAACGAGAATCATGAATCGGAGATACCATAGTGACCTTTTTTACTCATGGGGGTATACTGTCTTTGGGTGATACGGTGCAGAATAAAACCAGGTGACGCACTTCCGGGATACTCTTAGCAATTCTCTATTTTCAACGGTCGCGGTAACCCAGTGGACATGGTCGCGAGCTCTCGGTCGGCTTTGTTATTCTCGAGTCTTGGGTTCGAGCCCCCTGTTGTGTAATTGGGCTTATGTATGTTGAATCCAATCGAAGCTTCAAGCCCCCCACCCCATTAGAGCGGTTTGGGAACTTGGAGAGGGAGATACCAGATATCGTGTCGTCCACGTCACTTGAATGTTGTTCAAAATGACGATGCCATTCGACAATATACTACGTTTTGCTTGTAAATGTGACGCTAATGAACAATCAGTCACTCTGGTTTTTCGACTCTCCTTCTCGTCAACCATTCCCCTCCCCATCGTCCATTCCTCTGAGGTTTGCCGCCTACTGGAAACTATGGGAATAATAAGTCCTAAATACCCTAGCGATAGTTTTTTTCCCTATGGGGTTTATTGTCATTAAGTAACATAATACTTCATTAATATTTTTTTTAATTCTGATTTTTTTTTCTCTCTTTTTACTGTGAGACAGACTCATAATGAAGTTATTTCAAATTCTTTTTTATTTATTTTTCCTTTTTTAACTGACATGAACGTATGAAAGAAGTATATAAAATTGGGACGGATATTAGGTCATATAGCCAATGTATACACCCTTTTTAACAATTTATCTTCTTTAGAATGTTATGAAGCAACATACTTAGAATAAGAATCTTCTTCAGGAAATCTATACTTAAGATAAACACACATTTTTATAATAAAGTCGATTAAAAAGATTTTAAAATTATTTTTTAAATTTAAAAATTTTTTTTAGTTATGGATGATGCGCCCCCTGGGTGCCGAACCTATCCTTCTCTTTATTATCAACCCAATTTGTTACCAACCAATTTTTATCTTTTTTTTTTTTCGATTTTTTTGGGCATCTAATTCAGAGTTACCCTTTGTTTGGTGCTACATAGCTATTTCAACTCCAACATCACTCACACTTACCCTCCATACTGCGGGTTACTTCAATCTACGGCTTCCTGAAATCAAACAAACCAACATGAAAGCTGTAATTTGTAACGTTATGTACTTAAGGATCCACAAGTAAATTTTATCCAGATATCTATTTCTCAGTAATAATTAAAACTTAACGATACTCCCTCGTACTTGTACGAAAGACCTCTAACTGGAAAATCTAGAAGAGGTAAAATAAATTATATTTTTAGAAAGGAGAAATAAACACGCGCGATGTTTATATTTTTGTGCACTTAATTTATAACGCATTCTGTTTACTTTTTGCAGAATGAACTATATTTTTTTTAGCCACCCAAAGGTCTATTGTTTTAATTGAATCACTTTTGGTGTACCAGATCGCTTTTCAATTATTACCGTTTGCTTCAATTTTAATTACCTTTAGCTAAATATGTTCAATTTAATAATTTAGCGTTTGCTTTAATTTTAATATCGGAAAAGTTTACTATTGTCTATTTCTCGGTATTTTATCGTTTACTTTTAATTCTTATCTTTGAGTAATTTAATAATAATTATAAGAAAAGCGTACCTTAGGTGGCTAAATCTGTTCTTTGCGAAATTTTGCACAGAACTTTTTAGAAATTATTTTTTTTTTTAGAAAAGCCCCAACTTTTAACGAAACGTTACGTTATTATTATTTTTTTATGACTAACTGAAATATTGAAGGCTCAATTCTTCGATGAAAAAGCAAAAATGATCGAAGCTTTCAATGTGATCTCGATATGGGTGTGTAAATATCAAAGCCCAAACACCGCTAAAACCCATGATAGTTGTTCTTCCTTCTTTTCACGACAGAACAACTTCCTGTTTCGAAGCCAGCGGAAATTACCGCTCCGGATTTCCGAGAGCCGTGCGTGCATTTAGACTATCAGGAGCACATTGGAACTCGTGGACACCTTTTGACATTTACTACAGACAAAATCCCAACTGAGAGAGAAAGCTTTAAAAAAAAACATTTGTTTGTTGTTATTTGAACCACCTTGAAATTTTTAAGACGCTGGCGTGTCAATACGGGCTATTAGTGACGGAACTCGCCATTTTGACGAGAACGACACCTGAGCTGGCATTTCTCTCTCCTGGACTTTGCACTTAATAAGTGAATTGAAATTTATCTCACGCGTTTTGGTCACGTAATTGTTTTTACCACAATTTTTTTAATTAAAAAGTATTAAAATATAAGTAAAAAAATCATTTTTAAATCAAGCTTTTACTTTAAGATGAACTAAAAGGCCAGAAAAAAATTTCTTTAAAATAATAAGCTATTTTGATTTATGAAAGTTTGAGCCATTAATACTTAATATGATCTCATGAATAAGTAAATACTTTTGATACTTAATTTATTGGAAATTATATCTTGGTAACCTTAGTTGCGAGCCTCAAAACTTTACAAATTATATATTACTATACTGCTATATCCATCTTTAAATAATAGGTTGATTTGTATGAGTTTTTTACTTATGTTTTTTTTTTTTTGTTAACAAAAGATATTTTACGTAATATTTATATGCGCATATTCTGATATATATAAACGTATTGTTATATTGCAACGTATTATAGAATTGGTAACATTTCGCATTTTCTTGCAATGGATGTAACTGATTTTTATGAGAACATTTTATCCCACTTCAAGAGTTAGAAATCAATATTTTAAATCAGAAAAGTTGTTTCCAAATAGCCCTCTGTTAATAATGATTTGTATTTAGATTTTACAAACTTCCTTTTCGGAAATATGGCCTTTACAAAACTAGCTTTTTTTTTTTTTTTTTTTTTTTTTTTTGCACTAAAATAATGAGATTAAAACTTTCTATACACAAAAAAAGCGCCAGTAAACTTTTAAGTAGATATAACTATTCAATAAACAATTTATCATCTGCGCGCATTTTTGTATTTTTATGCTTATTCGAAATAATGGTGTATATTTGTGCCGTTTGACTATATTATTGCTAAAAATTGTTTGTTAAAATCGTACTTAAAATCGGCCATTATTTTTTTCAAGAGAGAAATTGTGTTCGCGGTATCCTAGTGGTCATGGTCGTGAATTTGTGGTCATCATTTTTCGTCGAGTCAGGTTCGAGCCCTGACGCCACTAAGGGCCCGTCGTGTAGCGGATGGCGTGATGTGGAAGTAGAGAGAGGGAGGTGACACATATTTCTTCTCATACTTTTTCCAAATAGTATGTATGCTTGTTTACGAATGAATCAAAATATTTTTCCTTTATTTACAGTATATCTTGTTTGCAAATGGGTTACATATAACGTTTGCACAATATTACAACGGTATACAGACAAAGAACTGTGCAGAAAAATGTCCTCGAAATCTAGCTAGTTTTATTCTCGTGCTATAGTTGCGGTAGTTTAGTGGTCATGGTTTCGGATTCGTGGCCTGCGGTTTTCGTTCAGTCGTGGGTTCGAGCCTTGGCCGCAAAAGACCCGCAGTGTAGCCGGGGCTGATGCACGTTAAATCTGTCGAGGCTTAAAGTCCTCACGCAGGAGTGGTGTGGAAGTGCCAGCTCAGGTATCGTCCTATTCACTTGACAGAAGTTCAAAATTTCGGGATCCATCGCCAATATAACCCCCGTGTATCTTCTAATATAACCCTGATGATCTTCTCCCCCCCCTTTTTTTTTTTTTCCAGTCCAGATCACAGTTATGCTTTGCAATAATTTGTCGCAGCAATTCCACATCTGACTCTTGCACCCTTAAACTCCACCATCACATCACTGCAAAAAAAAAAAAAAACTTACTCCCAGGAATTTTCAGAAACTTTTAGTCACATTAGTTTGAAATTTCTCACATATGTTCAAATAAATTTCTTTATGAATTACGCATAAATTTGTAAACAATAAAGTACTCAAAAAATTTATATGAATTTCAATTGGCTTTTTTCTGAAATTTCATTTATAATTTTCTAAATAAATGAATCCAAAAAATTTCTTTAAATTTATGAAAAAGTATACATAAATTCAAAACTTAACATTTGTTGGGAAGGATAGCTCAGGTGCAATAAATTGTAACAATAAGGGGACTGTATAATTTTAATAAAGCAATAACAAAATTTATTACTTCAGTAATAACTGGCACCGATGTGTATGCAAAATGGTACATTACGGTACATGATTATGTTTAAAATAGTCATTCGTTAAGAGCGACAATCATAACCATATAAATCATGCTACTAGTAAGGACAGTATTTTTTACACTCAATTCAGTTCATAAGGACCGACCATAGGCTCACATCAAGGTTGGCGTCCATCTAACACCGACGTGGCGGAAAGGAGTGAGTATCACTCTAGGCACGCGTCAAGCTAAAACAGTTCGGAATAATTTTTTTTTCTTCTAAATATCATTATTTTTGTAAGTTTTAAAAAATGTTGCTCTTCAAAATCCTACGAGCAGTAAAATATTTATTTTCGTAATTTTGGAAAAAAAAGAAAATGCCTTATTTTTATTTCTTTATAACTTTAAAAGATTTCTTTAAAATTACATGAAAATATGAGAAGTGTCGTAAATACATATGAATTTTATACGGTGAAGTGGCAAATTTCTGATTTGTTTCATTAGTAAGTTATATTGGTTAGAATTTTTTTTTTTTTTTTTTTTTTTTTTTATGGATAATATTTTTAATTTATGTTAATTTTTTTTTTTTTTTTTGCTTTTTGTTTATGAAATTATGAAAAAGGCTCTTGTCCTTGTGCCCATCCAAAGAATACAACTCACAGTAAGGTATAAAATAACATGAAAAATAAAATACCAGACAGTTACAGTATTTTTAGATATTAGAACTTGTATAACATTAATAAATTAAATATGGAAAAGTGTCTTAAATATAGAGTACGATCACTGCTTCATACGCACACTGTCTCTTTCATACGAATCTCTTTCATGGATTTTTGATGGATGATAACGTGTCCCCTGACCCCCCTCAACCCTTTTCTCCCGTGACGTGTGTCCAATGCGAAGAGCGGATGTCAGATTGACCTTCGCGATGGACACACTCATACCCATAGACATCTTTTAATTGGAGAGGGTGCTCCCGAGTGTTTTTCCTGCCATGTTCCTTATACGATTCATCACATTTTAATTATGTGTCCTGTTTTTAATCGTCATCGTCGTATTTTTTTTTTCAATCATCTGTTTTAAATCTATCTGACTTGGTGGGGGAAACCCCCAACCATAACTTATTTTCCTTTTTAAAACAAATTGGCCTTTTACACCAAATTTGAATTTTCAACTTTTAACCTGTATTTTTACTTTCTGAATGTTTTCTGTTTAAGAAGTATAAGTTTTATTTCCTTTTAAATAATGTTTGGCGCAGCATAGCCTACCATGGCTCTTGCGCCATAAAACCTCACAGTCACTCCCTCACTCACTCACTCTCCCGTGACGTGAAATTAGACGGGTCACCTTTCGTGAAGATTTCTACAAACGGTAGACTTAGACACTTATCTTCCAGTGGCTCCAGCAATAGAGACTTTAAAAAATGAGTTGGGATTGCGGTTTTACCTTTATATATATAATCGCAAATATCGGTCATTGGCATTTGTCGTAACAGCTGGTCGTTTTGGTCGAACCTTCTGGATGATTTCTTATTTTAATATCACACTTATGCTGCCTTACTCTCTAGAATGCATTTTTTCAGCCTCTTAAAAAATGACACATTCCGATTACAGAGCCGATAATTTACATATTGCCGTTTTATTCAGTACCTTTTATTTAACAACAAATTCAAATTTAATACTGATTGCTTTATTTTTGGAACGAATAATTGCTATTTTTTGTAATTTTTCCTTATTTTTTAGAAATCAATGAAGAAGCAAATTAAACGCAGTTCTGGATTCAAAGTTGTATCTATCTTCTTTCGAAGTGTTCAAAATATCGCATTAATTTCTCTTTTTTTCCAACCTTAAAGTCAATTTGTTTGCTTACTTCAAAAAAAAAAAAAAACATACTTGTTTTTTAGAGACGTTTTCAGAATCTGTAACTGATGAAACAAATTGTGAAAAGGGAGGGAAGGTGCATGGGAGATTCTTGTTTGGGGAAACGCGGGAAGGAACTAAACCAGCTGGGGGTACACGGGCCGGGGGAAAAAAAATTGGGAAACGCTAGTTTAAGGTATACAATTAATAACAAATTATGGGAATTTGTGTATTAAATGTTAATTTCATTTTACCTTAAGTTTAATTTTGTTCTAAGTGGTTAACGGATTAATCCGATCAGAGAAAAAGTTCTTCGCGTTTCTATCTTTCTTCCACGTCTGATAACAGGCGCACTCTATCATTTCTTTTTAAAAAAATATGACTGCAGTGTTTATAATTTCCTGGCGAGCCGGTCTTAATGTATTAGATTCATCTGCCAAGTCTTAACACGTTTATAAACACACACTCTGCGCAAGTGGAAGTTTGTGCTCCTTTACAGCGACATAAATCTCGGTTTGCTGATCGCACAACCCATATATCTTGTCCACTTCTTTAAAGTTTCGAATCCTTTGAAGTAGTTAAAGAACCTTGTTGTTTACCGTTTGAAAATGCCATGGAAAATTTCTAGTGAGGACATTGGATCTCAAACTTCTTACCACTCGATCTTTGGTATTTATTGATCATGATTTAAAATCTTGACACGTTCACATCAGGAAATGAGAGTGGATGTCTCTCTTATACATTTTTAGATAGCGGGATAGTGGTGCATTCTTAAATTTGTTAGTGAACATATATTCCATTAAATGTTTTTCTGTCAATAAGTTACATAACAGTAGCCTACAGGCAAGTTTAATTTACGTTCGATTTCTTACCGTAATGGATAATTTTGAAAAAGAAATTAGATTTACAAAGTGATTGTGATGATGATAGCGATGCTGCTTCGAATAATAAAATAGTGCAAACCTTTTTAATGTGAAAATGACAGTGACTTCTGAATCAGAAGAGGTTGAAAATACTGATAGTGAATCAGAAATCGATATTATTGATGATGTTATACCTAGAGGTGATAATGATATACAACTACGGTTAGAATCATTTGAAGAAAAAAAATCGGGTATGACGTCAATTCAAGAATTTCTTGAAAATGTTGTTTCAGCTGAGCTATATTTTAATGATGACTTCTTCTAGTATTTGTGTCATGAGAGAAATGGAATCTAATCAATGTATAAATGAATGAGTAAGTATAAAGTTTCCAAAAATCATTGAAATGGACTGATGTTACCGCAAAAGAAACGAAGGGATTTTTTGGTTTTATTATTTTAATGTTTGCAAATTCCGAGTAGTATCGTTACAGGTTTTGAAAAAAAAAGATTTAAGGACTGTGAATTTTTTTGAGTGCTGTTAAAAAATTCCAAATGGTAATTAAATTAATAACTGTCAGAAGTCTAGCAGAATATAACCTAGAAGAATATAACCTAGTTTTGTTTAAAGGAATTGTACCGGAGCGAAACACAATATTTGCCATTTTAGCTATGGAATTTTACTAATATTTATCATTATTATTTATCAGTATGATTTACAAAGAGCAGAAATAGTTCATTTCCTTTACTATAGAGGGAAAGGTAATTTGAAATCATGCATTCGACAAAATAAGAATCTTATTCGAATTTTACTAAAAATATACAAAATTAACAATCCTCGGAGCTCAAATTTTCGAAACATATTTTTAAAGCACTCGTTTCTTTGGTATGATTATTGTTCTTAACAATAAAATTTTTCTTATTTATTTTCAATAAAATTTTTCTTATTACAGTTATAACTATACTACTTACTGGTTTATTATGAAAAAATCTTACTACTTATCATATTTTAATGTTTTATAATTTTTTTGAATTTTTTTTTATTTTACTATATTCGCTAAACTATTCGTTGGTATTGGTTGGTAAAAAGTTAAGGCCATTAAAATGTATAGTAACAGTTCGTTGGTGAATGTTGTAGTTCGTAATTGATAATAATATATAATTAGAAATATTAAAAAGTACGCTACGTTGTTTTGTTTAAGCAAAATGATTGTTACGTGTTTTTATATTGGCTTGACCCGAAAGATATTCGCTGCTTGTCTCATTTGGCCCGCCGACTGCAAGTTCGAAATTCTTTCTATAGGGCAGCAGCTCCCCGTCACGAAACAGCTACCAAAAATTTTTTTTTGAAAAAGTAGGTAGAGGTATTTACTAGATTAAAAGTAGGTAGGGTAATTATATATAACATACTCAACACAATGAAAATGCAGATCATTCTGTTTAATTCAATGTATATTTTTTGGAGAAGTTTTCGAACCTGATTTCAATAAAGCAGATTAGTGAAAAAGAGGAGGTGTATAGAGGATTAGGGATCGAGGGTATACGTACAGGAAATTAACCAGCTTGAGATACGTGAGCAGAAAAACTTTGGGAAGTTATGCTGTAGGGGCTCGAAATCGACCTCTGTAAGTAATCTTGTATATCAAGGAATTCTAATTTTTAAGGTTCTATTCGTCTAAAGTATTACTGAAACTGGGAACATTTTTTTTAGATGTGATAAAATAAATTTTCCAACAGTAATATAAATTTGTATAGTTTACAACACATAAAATCGTTTATCGTCACAAAGATTTTAATGTTATAGGAAGCAGACAGTATATAGCTAGAAAAACTTAGCCAATATACAATTTTTTTTTTTTAAATGCAAAAGGCGTTTGTGATTGTATGTTAAAATATTTGAATCAAAATTTCAAATACATTGTGTGCTGCGGAAACAGTATTGATTCTAACTAATATAAAATAGCTTATTAAAACACTTTGTCGTATTTTTAGCGTAGTCAGATTGTGATAATATATGAGCATTTGTATTCGGTTTTGCTGTTTGTATTATTTTTATTTGATCTTTTACGTAAAATAAACTATATTTTGTACTGATTCTAAATTTCGAAATAAGAAATGCAAAAAAGTTTTTTTTTTTTTTTTTTTTAAAAAATATCAAATGACTGCATTTTATTTATAAAGCCAGTGCTATCAATATTATTTTTAAATATTAATTAAACAAATAATTATTTTCGATTAATGCAGAATTAAACGTAAAGTTACTCACTATTTAAACTTTCAAGAAGAGGTTGTTTTTTTTTTCCAATCATAAAGGGAACTTTAATATGCCAGCATAGAAAGTTAACAAAAAGTGATCAAATGGAGTACCAGAAAGTTATAAGATTAAATTAATTGTACGTTATGTTTAGTTAAATCTTAAACCTTACTGATTTATTTTTTCAATAAACATCGCACTTAGAAGCAACACGAAGGCAATTAGAGACAAATCTCGTCACAGTCAAGTGACGTATATGACATCAGAGCTAACACTCCCTTCTCAACTTGAACACCACGCCAACGTGAAGACTTGGTATCTCGACTAGATATGATTTGGCTTGGTTTTATTAACGTCACACTAGAAGCAACACGGGAGCTATTGACGTTGGACCTCGTAATTTTGAATCTCCTTCAAGTGATGAGGAACGACACTTGAGCTGGCATCCCCCTCCTAACTTATTTACCTCGCCAATGGGTCGACCAGATATAACGTGCATCGGCCACTGTACATGACAAGTCTGTAAAGGAATCCATGAACTCGACTGAAACAATGCCTGCTGTGAGTTAGCGACCATGACTCTTCGGTGTTCGCAGTCAATATACAACAGAAAAACGTTTGTAGAATAGTTATTAGTGCATTTAAAAGAATGGAAAGTTTCGGAATGCAATAATAAGAACAATTGTCACTAAATTTTTCAATGTGTGAAAGCATTGACCGAAGACACACGGGAGGAAGATATGAAATAAACTTCTCGTAACCGTAACTTAACCAGGGCTTAAAAAATGTTCCAAATGCAACCGACTCTTAAAGAACATGCACAATATTTTCTCATTCTTAGAAAATATTTTTTCATTGTTCCCGTGCTAAAGGGTGAACGCAATTGATTGTGTGCTCTCCTTTTCTTCCCCCGTTCTGTTTTTATTCAACCTATGCATCTAGTTTAGCGGTGCAGGAACAATGAGCGTGAATCCATTGTACATTATATTCACTGTGCAGAATCACCCTTTCCCTCCCAAATGATAAAATTTGGAAGAAGTGAAATAAATCATTGTCAGGGAAAGTGTAAGATATGAATGATACGCTTGTCTACTTTCGGTGTTCGGAAAACGTATAATTTTCTTTCCAATCGGTCTGCTACTATTTTAACCCTTTCACTTGTTACTTTCCATTTCTTTTCCTTGAAAAGTGGGAGGAGTTTTGCAGATAAATTATTTTGGGTCCATGGATCTCCTTAACGCTTCCGGCTGGCCGTTCAGCCCCCCATTTCAAAATGTGTCATTGTATTCTATTGTGAGGAATGAAATGCATTCCAAGTTGTTGCTGTGATGGAAGCCTTCTTGTCAGCCATTGAAACACATGTACAGGAAAATAAAAGGAAAAGAACGGAGTTTGAATAAACATTCCTAAAATATCTTTTGGGTATTGTGGACCCACCTGAGTGTACTTACCCCTTTTTTGAGTCAATGTAAAGAACTTTTTGGACATCTGTTGCAACATAATACGTAGCAGTACCATATTGCGAGAGGGATCGGCCCTACCATTTTCAGGTTTTTATTTTTTTCAGAGGGCAGACATTCTCAAGGAGAGGGATGAAAGGCAGTTAGAGATTATTCGAAAAGAAAGTGGTTGCGATGGTCACACGGTTAAAAACAGAGCAAAATAATTCTAAAGTATTAAAAAGAATTTTTAAAAGTAGGTAGGGGTTTTATTAAAACTTTCAGTAGTGACGTTGTCGATTCCCGAGAAGGAGAAATTGCTGAAACTGCCATCAGATACCTTCATGATGGAGAAATGGTAAACGCAGAAAGGTTTGGGGGTAGACGCGGTGATGAACGCAATGAACTTTCCAAAAATTCAACAACAGATTTGATGCTGTTTGCTAGCACGAGCTTGTTCAAAACGGAGCCTTTTCTTCGTGTATTTCCGCAAAAAAAATAAATGAATCGGTCATTTGAAAAATCACTAAGTTTTTTCCAAACGTACTTTTTTGTGTTGAACGAGAAATTTACTGTCCATAAATGATAAAATTCATAAACTGGTTATAAACTTTAAAGTCTAAACACTATTCAATCCAAAAAAAAAAAAAAAAAGAACTTGATAATTCACGCACTTGTGAATTACACTTTTTATTAATTACTGAAAATATATAATTGTGTGACTTCGGTTTTTTTTTAAATGACGAATTATATATGAATTCGTCATTTCAAAATTAAGCACAGCTCCTATTTTCAAATTGTATTTATTCTCTTTTGAATCTAATTTTCCTAAATTTTGTGATTAAATACAGTCCCAAATATGCAATTACCTTTTTTTTTATTGCAATCTTTGTGTTAATTTGTTTTTGCTTACTTCAAACGTGAAAAATTAATAACTATGTAATGAAAAATTATATCTTTTAATTTTTTTGCAACATTGTTCCATTTTTGGAGAAGTTGTAGGAATCTGTAATGAGTGAAACAGATTATGTGCCAGAGGAATGTGTGGAGGATTCTTACGCAGAAAGAAACCAAGCCTAACTGAGGATATGTGAACTTAAAAAGACAGGAAACCGCAGGCTTTGAGTATTCAACTGAATTCACTGAATGAAACCGAATTCTGAAATCTTTTTTCAATTTTGAAACAGAAATGCTCCGCAGTTAATATTCTAACTTTGTAACACCCATTTTCCTATTCATTCAATTATGCCATTACTATTAAATAAGGTTCAGCCGCTAATTAAACAGTCATAGAATGAAGGAAATCAAATTGGTTTTATTTGAATCTTCAAAATTTAATGCCTATACTTTTATATATTTGAAACGGGACTCTGCACGCGTCCTAGACATAAGAGTATCAGCTTTACTTATCTGAAATAGTTCTTAAAGTGGTTTTGAATCAGGATCGAATCTATATTCAGTGTATCACAGATGTCGTAGAATCTTTCTCTGCTACCATTACAGAAACTCCTCTAATCTCTCGCTCTTTATTACAATCATTTTTATTAAATTCTCCACAATTTCTCATCAATCTTGTTCACTATACTTCAGTATTTCTAATTTAATTTGAATGAGTCACGATTCAGAAAAACACTTTACACTTTATTTTTACATATGCTAACATCTCGTAGTTTTGAGAAAATGGCGTCCACAAAAATGCGTGGACATAAAATGAAGGATACACTTGATGTTAGGCTCAAAATTTTGAAATTATAATACATTATGATTATAATAACTACATTTAGTTTGCTTAAGGTATATTTAGCCAGCTCAGGTGCCGTCCTCGTCACTTGACCGTGACTCAAAATTACGAGGTCCGTCGCCAATAGCCCTCGTGTTACTTCTAGTGCGACGTTAATAAAAACTAAACTAAAACTAATTAAGGTATATTTACATTGTTGAGATATTTAAAATTTTATCGACAGCTTTTATTTTAATATCCGAACAGAATATTATTGTCTACTTTAATAACTTATAGTTTGCTCTTAATCTAAAATTTAATTTAATAATTGATTTTTATGGCACAATCGTCTGCTTTTATTCTTTATTGTTCTTAACACTGACAACTTTTTTGTTATTTAGAATGTTTTGCTAGTAAAAATAAAAATGCATTAGGCTGCGGTAGCCAAGGAGATAAGGCAGCGGACTCTTGGCAGGCGGCTTTTGTGGAGTCGTAGGTTCGAGCCTGATGCAACTAAAGACCCACCATGTACCCGTGGCTGATGCGCGTTAAATCTGTCGGGGCCCAAAGTCCTCCCGTTGGCGTGGTGTGGAAATGTTAGGAACGGGGGCTAGCTCAGGTGTCGTTCTCATCACTTGAACGAGGCTCAAAGTTACGAGGTCCATCGCCAATAGCCCGTGTTGCTGCTAGTGCGACGTTAACACAACCAAAACCAAACAAAATAAAAATACATTAGGAATTTGAATAAAGTATTTTCTTTTCTTGATAGATATTGCTTCTGTGCAGCCTGGGCCTCGAAAGTACCCTAACTTTACTCTAATTAATATTCATTTTCAATAATTCTTCTTTTTAGAGAGCTTAACAGAAAATTAAGGGCAAAAAAAAGGTTAGCACATGTTAAAAGGAAATTAGCAAATCCTGTTTCAATTTTTAAAAAGTTTTTTTGAAGTTATTTATTTACAGTTTGCTGGTTAATGAATATTTTTGAATAAACTCTTGTACATTTAATTCTTTGAACTGCCGATTCTTAAACCATAACACTTTTTTTTTTTTAAGTTTTATCACTTTTCAAAAATTTATTGATTTTTTTGAAAAAAAAAAAAAAAAAAACAAAAGCCCTTTATCTCAGTTGGTGTGTCTATACATGTTTCTTTTAATTGTAATCACGATTTATTCGTTGTATTGGTCAGAAGTGAAATGATTAATATGCTATATTTTATCAGGATTATTTTTTTTTTTTAATGAAGCAGTGTTTGTTGTAATCCATATATTTAATTCAACGTGCCAAAGGTGTCCGACCCGTGTTATCTGCGTAGGAGGACACCAATCGTTTGTTCAAGTTTTTCTTAGCCAAGCAAATTTCACCCAAGTGGATAGTCAAGTCCTGGAACTCCAACCAACCAGTACCATGAAATTTCCCAACGGAACCTCAAGCCTTTGTTTTTATCCTCTCAGAGCAACATGAGAAAGGATGTGAATAAACCATCCCTCTGTTGCAGCGGTGAGTTGTTTGAGTGTCTGTATCTTTTGTTCCTGGTGGCAGGAAACGGGAAACCGAACCTTTCCGTGGTTGGCAGACTCTTAATTCGCGCCACGCGTCTGTAGAGCCGTTGTTTTTCACGCTCGCTTAGCGAGGAGATGAATTGCCGCGAGAACTCGCGCGTGAAGGGGGGAGTCACGCAACGACATCAACAGATTTGGAAACGTGCTCTCACGCATATTAATGAAGGTGCTGGAATACGGGGGTGCATAGGTATTACATTCGAACTGCAAAACTGTTGAGTGGTTTCGTTAAAAATACAGCAGCACTGACGAGAAGTACAATCGGACTCCGCTGACAAGCGGTTCGTTAACTTGCGAGTCCGCTTAACTCTTGGCTTTACCGTAGCTCCCCTTTTTTTTTTTAAAAAAATTCCTACTTTAGTTCACACTCTCCCTGTATATATATTTGTATATTTTGTTCAAATTTTCAATCGTTAATAATATACTTTTTATTCATCCACTCAAGTTCAAATGAATTTTTTTAAACTTGTAGTGGATGACACTTGATGTTAATACTATTTTTTCAAATATTAATTTATTCAATTGAATTTAATTGTTGAAAATGCAGTTTAATGCCAACCACTTGAAGCGATTTCAAAAATTGCCAAACCTGGCGATTTTTTTTTTTTGGCTGAACTTCAAGTTCGCGAAGTGGACCAGGGTAGCCAAATTTGGCAAGTGGTAGCCACATTTGGAAAAATACCGCCAATAATTCCTGTCGCCAAGGGTGGTTGGGCTAAACTGCATTTCAACCACTTAATTTGCCGGATGAATTAAGGAACAAGCCAATGCTTCTCTAAGTCATTTGTTTTGCAATGACAAAGCTGGTAGAACGTCGGCATAGAATCTTCATGCCTTCGGATCGAATCTCGTCAAAGCATAATTTTTTTTATTTGACTTTCAAATAATTAATTTTAGTTCTATATGAGAGAAAAAAAAATTTCTCTTTTGTTAGATATTTAGCAGGATATAAATTTAGGAATAAATACCTTCAGTGACGAAGAGTGTAGATCGCTGGAAAAAAAATTTCTTTTGCCTCTTAATATTGTGATTCTGTCATATGTATAGTACATATTTATATTAATTGTAAATATTTAATAAAAAGTACCTAAAATAAAAAAATTTCTTTGACCTAAGATGGAATTGACTTAATTTATATATATATATATATATATATATATTACTTGTTTTTATGAGATTCAGGATAATCTTTTTTTCGTATGATGTCAAGACTTCCTGTTGAGAACTGGCATCGATATGTCCCTCCTTTCTATTTTATATATCGTAGGATAAATATGCCGTGGAGTTCCAATTTGCTACAGCAAACTTCCGAATGAGAAAAATTTGAAACATGAGAAAGAAATAGGTCAAATGATGCTTGCGCACCTAAAAACGAGCAAAAAAAAAAAAAAAAAAGGCACAGGTTTAAAGTAGGAATTTTTCAAGAAACAAGAAACCTCAAGCCTTACGATCGTAAAATGCATTCGGTGATTATCGTCACAAAAGAGAAGATGAAAATCAAGACTCGGCGGAGATGAACAAAACGTCATCTTTGAGACGCATCCTTTGAAAATTTGGAACAAAGAGAGAGTCGACCATGTTAATAATTTTTATTTAACTTTTTTTGAATTTGAATGTTTGGATTGAATGTGGCCGTGGTAGTCCTGTATCATGGTAGCGTACTCGCGGCCGGCGTTGTTTTTGTCAATTTATAAGTTCAATCCCTGATGCCACAAAAGACCCACCATGTAGATGGGCTGATGTGCGTAAGATCTGGTCGAGGTCCCAAGTTTTCCCATTGGCGTCGTGTAAAGTTTGAAGAGGGGGTGACAGCTCAGGCGTCGTCCATGTCACTTACCGATATTGAAAATTACAGCGTCTGTCACCAGTATGCCTCACGTTGCTTTTTAATTATCGTTAATCAATCAATTACACAAGATAAGGACGCCTACTTTGTGAACACACTCTTACGAAATATATATATGAGCACACAATCATTCCCTCACTTTTGTGAATACTAGAAGTGTTCATTACATCTTCTGTTTAGACAATGTAACACCGTATGCCGTTGTAGTTTTTGTCGTAGATTATCTTCAATATCTCGCTGTCACTGAGGTTAGCTGTACAATTAACCATTTTTATTGGTCAAATTTTAAGAATTATAGAGATGCTTTTCTTGTATAATTTATTTCCGTGTAAATTAAAAATTACACCTGAAGAGTTTAAGCGAAACGCAGAAAATTTCATAAACCGATGTTGGAATTTATATTAACCATTAATATTTCAGTTGCCATTGAACATCTAGAGAAGTTTTCTAAATTTTTCACCGATTTATATTGTAATTGTCAGGTCTTCAGTATAAGTTTTTTTCCTTCACTATTTTATTCAAATGAGTGATTAAATTTTTGTGTTTTATGTAAATTTTTAATGTGTGCATATAATTATTGTGCATAATGTAAAAAATACAACGAATCGCGCCGTTCACAATGAATATCTCTGTGGCCCAGTTAAATGCAGAAAAAAAAGAAACTACTGGGGGGAAAAATTGTGGCCTAATTTATCGAGTTTCTAATTATACAGTAAAACATCATTAAGTCGGATTAATTGCGACAAATACCGGTCCGAGATATCGAAAATTCGGGTTAACCAGAGAATGAGAAAAAATAAAATAAAATATGCAGAAAATTATCTTTATATTGAACAAATTGAGTATGAAATATATTTACAGAGAAAAAGTTAATGATGCTTATTTTGGGAGCAATAGATCGGCTCTGACTGTTTTATTGTATTTTTCATGTAAACAATACAACATAGTCTTCCATTTGTCACTGGTAGCCATGGTAATCTATTGGCCAGGATCGCAGTCCACGTTGTTTTTGTTGGGTCATCTGGTCAAGCTCACAGGTTCCACCCATTGGCGTGGTGTAGAAATTCGGAGGGGGAAGTACCATCTCAGTTGTCACCTTCGTCGCTTGACCGAGGCTCAAAATTACGAGGTCAATAGCGCTTGAATTGCTTCTCAGGGTGCGACGATATTCAACAATCACTCACTCACATATTTTGTCTACTACGAGTATACTTTAGTCTAAATGGGTTTTAAACTGCTCGCTAAAGCGAAAAGTGTATATTTATGGATTTTTTAAAAGTTTTTGGCAAACGGAATGTTATAAACATACGCATGTCTTACAACATGACGAATTTATTTGAAAATTGGAATTTTTTTTTCCCCTGGACATGCGTTCCGACTTTTATCCTGCGTCTTAGACATTTAGCGCGAAAACTCCGTAACTCAAAACTTCAAATTGTCCGACTTTTTTTCTTGGAAAATGTGAGAAGCCCAGCTTTGGTTCAGTTAATTATTCATTTGTTGAGAATACTTGTGAGGTATGCTGTTGAAACCTTTGTTAGTAAACAAAGTACAAGATAGTTCCAAGGCGACCTTGCTCGGGGGTTATCATCCCCTGCAATTTTGTCACCGAACCCATTTCCTTCGTGTGTGTTCCTTAAAACCCGTGATGTTTCTCTCCATTCAGGGTTTATTTGTTGTTCATTGATTGATTTATTGCATTTAGGGATATTCATTGGCTGTTCAGTCTACAATGGAACCGATGTTAAAGCTGTTTGCATGTCTAGGAGGTTTTCAACTAGGTTGTAAAAGAGGGAGTCGAATGAATTAAACTTAAAAACTGTTACTCCGTTTTATACAATACAATACAATGCTTTTGTTGGTCTGCAGGTGGGCTTCTGCCTTATAATAGACATATCTTAGCTCCATCGTGAGAATTTGACGCTTACATACAGAATTGGTTCACTATTGTATAGTGAAAACTTTACTTGCTTTTAGAGAGACTTAGCTAGTTTAACCCTTTAACAATTACTTTTTTCCCTGCCATGTCGTATACAACAAATAAGCACATTTTTTATAAAGTATTTTGTACTCAAATCAATTAAATATATTAATATCTGTAGTCAAAACTGACAAATATTGAATTAATTAATTTAAGCTATTGCTAATTACAGCGGACGAGTGGTATTTTTACTTAAAGTTAGTCTTTTTTCAAACAAAACAGGGGAAAAAAAAAAAACTCTTTACTGAAACGGATGTCAGAAAAAGCTTGTTTTTTAACATTTTAATTTGTATTTCATTTTAAAACAAGGATATATGCAGAGTCCTATATCACAACCAGGACAAAATATCTTATATTTTTTCACCCGTTTTTCCACTATTGTTTTTTGAGCAACTCACAAAGCACTGTCTGGAGAGTTTCGTCTTTTTTTCGATGTGCAAAAATCGCACCTTAAAAATCACTTCGTTTTCTATATTATAGCTAAAAATTGAAAACAAGGGATATTTGTTTCACACAGGATTCACTAAAGAACTGCACACAAAATTCAACCTTTTTCCTACGTAAAAGAAAAGTAGTAAAGCCTGATATAGATTTGTTTCGTTATCCAGTTTTTAAAATAACTGCTAGAGACATCTATTAAAAATATTGCAAACATAAAAAAAAAAAAAAAAAAAAAAAAAAAATGGACAAATCAGGGAGCCCCCTTTTGTGCAGCGCGCGAACCGTGTTCTGGCAATACTGTGAAGTGGTTAAAACAAATTACTGGGTTTCTAAAACAGTGACCTCTCTCCAGACAGTTGCCTATGAAAATCTTCCATAATCTAACTTTAAATCATTTGTCATGATTTTCAACTTTTATTTCTTAAAATAATAAATTCTTTTAATTTTTTTTAAACGAAGTCAAGTTTTCGTTTTTAAATGAACACCAATGGTATTCGTGCTCAATATAAAGTCAATAAAGAACATAGCAAAAAAAAAAAAAAAAAAAGATTAGGATCTCATGACTATAGAATTTTATGCTTTTTTATCTGATAAACTTTCTTTTCTTTAAATCCACGAGTATATATCCACTAAGCAATAAACTTTTATTTGGCTATTGCATTGTCACTATTTTTAAGTACTTTTAATTCTTTTTATGATATTTAAAGTATTTCTGGGTAAGTGTTAATTCCATACTTCAATTTAAGAAAAATTTATTTGGTAGTAAAAGCCCGAAAGGGTTAAAAACCCCGAAAAGCAGAATTTCTCCACTAAAGGTGTGATTCTCGATCCGTATCCGAAGAATGCTGGTGCTTCAGGACGCCATTTTAATTGTTACGCGAAAAAATCAAATTTTCAGTTAAAAATTATTAAAAAAGAATCAATGGAATGTTAAATATTTTTCATTAATATTATATTCAATAAATCCGATTGACAGTCAGCAAACGCGATGTCTCTGAAAAATTCTGAATCTCTGTTAAGATAAATATCCCGGTCTGGAAAGAAAGGCATTAAACTCAGTTATTTTCCACATATCTTTTGCGAGGTATAATTTTCGACAATTGTTGATTCTAAAAAAAAAAAAGGGGGGGGGATCAATTTAGAAAAGTAGAAGCGAGTGGCTCTCTTTTATTTGTTTCAATATTACTGAAATTTAAAAAGATCGTGTACCATATTACATTTGAGAATTTTTTTTAAGTATTGAAATTTTGAGATTTTTAAAGTAACGTGTTCGTATCAATAATCAATATCAGTATTTTTTTTCTTTTCTTTTTATAAAACTTAGATTTTGAAAAAGAAATATTAACCCCCCGTCACGTTTTGATTTCCAAAAGGTTTGTTTACTCCTGCTTTAAAACATATAATAAAGCTTCAAAAATATATTTCTCGTGCACTATTTATATGTCGTATAGTCTTAAAATACGAGCGATCAATTTTTCCTTCTGCGATATAGATTATTTGTTTCTCTATTGCGTCTTTAAATTTTGTCGCGATTAGCATGCAGTGAGAACGTTTTACTACTTAAAACGTGTAATTATTAAATTAAGAATCCGGAAATATTAAAAAAAAAATTTTTTTTGAAGTAAAATTGTCTAACGCTCAACCTCGCTCAAAGAACACAATAATAAAATAACATGGAAAAAGTTTTAATCATTAAATTTACTTAAAATTTTAAAAAGCTTATAATCGCAAAAACTATTACTTTTTTTCTGTTAGTGTGTATCATCAAGAATTGCGAACGAAAGTTTTTTTTTTTCTTTTTAGAGATTTTTGTTTTCTTCTCATGATGTGTTTTGACGTTTCTATTATTTTATTTAATTCTTCTATAAATATTTTTTCTATTATTGTTTTTTACAATTATTCTTATATTCTTTTGTTTCTATTGTTCTTTTGTCCCGAAAATTTAGAAGTATTCGATAAACTTGCAACTTTGACCTTCTAAGCGGAATATGTAACTTTTTTGTTGATAAGATAGCTATCTCATTGGCTGCAAGATCTTAAAAATAATCTTAAAAAAAAATGAATTTACAATTTTTCGTTCAAAATTTTAACTTTTAATACAGTTTAATGCGTTCGATGTATAATTATTTAAATGAACTGTGAGACTAAAACGCAGTTTATGCTTAAATGTGTTAACTATATTATTTTCAAGATCTCTCGCGGTCAATGCGATTAACTATACGTGTAACCTTTTTGTACTGGTCATATTTTAAGTTATGAAGATTTTTTTATTTGTGTGATTCCCGAAATAATTAAAAATACTGTCGAAAAAGAGTGTAAAAAAACAAACAAAAGGTTTATACAAACGAAGAAAAATTCAAAGTTATAGAGAAAAAGGGGATAGACATGCAGAAATTGAAAGAGTCTATCTTGTCTACACTATGTGGATGGTTAAAAAATGAGGACAGAACGTCATTTTGTTATTAACATTAACGTTAAAAAAATGGCCCGAAAAAGGGTTAGGACAGCTGGATACACTGATCTTGATAAATGTCTGTTTGGTTACTTGACGAAAGAAATGGTGTACATTGGTCAGACAAGTGCTTATTTTCTCGGACTAACCAGTTGCGACATTATAACATTACGATCATTTGCTTTAAATTACAATTACACAGTAATTTAAAGCAAATGTTCGTAAGTAGAAAATTCAGAATTAGTAAGTAGAAACTTGTATTACCGCTCAATTTATATGAATGCAATTATTACTCGCTGTTCTAATAACCGTGGACCGCCTTTAACTGTGTGTAAACAGAGTCAGATTTAACTCTTAACTATTGCGATTAGCAACGCCTGAAAGTTTAACATTTCATAAAAAAAGATGAAACATCCTCCCTTTCTTTTGTTCAAAGTTTTCCGGATAATAATCCATGAAGCATAAAAACTTTGTTACTTCACAGATGATTCAAGTAGGTTACTTGGTTAGACGTCAAAAAGTAGCAGAATAATACAACTTTAACAAATGAGCAAGAAACGCCTGCAAGGGGAAATATTTCTTACTCTTCCCTGCCACCCCCGTGAGAAAATTTTCACCGCTGAGGGAGGCAAAAAAGGATATTATCCGACCCTTTTTATACCCTTTTTCCTAGAATGCTTAAAAACTGCTTCTTTATTCACTCAATGCTTTGACAATTTTTCATTTCATTGTCCGGCCCTGTAAGACTTCCTTCTCGGGCTACTTCATTCTTTTAAAAGAGGGATCGGCAACTGACCACAGCAGGGGTGAGATTTTTTCGCAGTTGTTGACAAGATAATGTCTTTTACAATGGTACTTGGACAAAAGTGATGGATTTATCAGATAAAAGGAAAGGGAGAGAAATAGATGTTTCCCTTTTTTTTTTCCTTTCTGCTTTTGAGGGGGATATGGAAAAGTAAGTCAAAAGTGCTCAAAGTTTATTTCGTCAGAGAAGTGTACTTGATACTTGGCGTAATGGTTTTAGGGTTGGTATAAATTTTCTAGAGGCCGATGTTATCTGTCAATGAGTATTTCAGTCCGGTCATTCCAATACTACATATATTGCATTGTATAATAATAAAAAGATTCATCTGTCTTTTCCTGGGGGAGAGGGAAAGGAACATTAAATTGGCGTCATGTATTACGTAAGGTTATCTGTTGCTGAGGTAGTGTATTGTACTCGCCATCAATGTGAAAAGGATTTGAGAATAGCGAAGAGGTTTTGTCTGATTGAATTCGTTGATCAATCAGGTGTCCGATTTCTTTTTTTATTAGTTTTTATTGCTTGATTTATTTTAGATGTCTTACCTTTTTCTCCTTAAGTGAATTGTTTGACAGGATTGAGAAAACAGTGTATTGTACATTACGTATTATTTAACATCAAGCTACCTCTCTCTCTCTCTTAAAAATCAATACCATCAATCTGCAGAAATTTTTTGTATATTTCGCTCTGCTAAAGACAGCAATAATTTATTCGATTTAACGGGTGTTTGGACTTGTTTTGTGTTCAATATCTGTTTGGACCTTCTTTGTATACAATATCTGTTGTTTGTATTATTCTGTATTCAATGAATTTTATTAATTTAAATTGTAATATTTTGTTCTAATACAACATTTTCTCCTGTATAAATTTTTTAAACATTATAATTTTGATATTATATACTAGATATATGAAGATTCAATTTAATCTCAATATTATGACAATTGACATAAAAATTTATTTCAGGAAATATTAACTTTTGGTACAAAGTTCAAAATCAAAGATACCATAAAGGTACTAATGAAAGTAAAGACATTGAATACACAAAAATACAAACAACAGATATTGTATACAAAGAAGGTCCAAACAGATATTGAACACAAAACAAGTCCAAACAACGGGGATTAATTGAAGTAAAATATTTTAACATTTCGTCGAGTGTTGGACGAGTGCGAGTATGTAACTTATTCACAGAAGCTGTTTCTATTGCTTTGGCGCATTTTCGACTCGGGTTTCCCCCCCCCCCCCCATAGAATGAACAAAAAAGGGAGATTTACCGTGGTCAAGGCTGGCGACAAAATTTTTGAGCGGCAAAAACCGACTAGACTAGAGCACTATATATATTTAGATTACTTGATTCTAGAAAATATAATTTATTAATAAAATCAAATACAAACGAAAGTGACAGGTTTCTGGGCATTCCTATATTTTGAGTTTCACCTCTGTCAAGATTTAACAAGCTTATTCAAATGTAACATAATTCTTTTGTAATTCTGTTTTTAGCCACCATAGGAGCTTTTTTTCGTAAAACTACAAAATGTCGTTCCTGATCACTTTTCAAATAAAGTGTGAAATGCGCGTGATTTGTTTAATCTGATTTGATTTCTTCGTATCTATTCACAAAAGTTTCACTTTGAAATATAGTAGCTTAATTGCAGTATTAGCGTTCAAATTCGATTAATTTGTAATTTATCTTATTTTCATTTTACAGCAGCATTAATTACATTTAGCTTAAAATATTTCACCTATTATTTTATCATTAACTTTTATTTTAATATCTGAAACTCTGAAAAAAAATATTTTGTCTACTTTAATATTTTATTGTTTGCTTTAATTCGAAAATTTAATTGAATAATTTGATTTTTATAGCATATATTAGATACATATAATAATTTTTATTCTTTTTGTTGTCAAAAGTTAACATTAGTTTGTTTTGTAAAGTTCTCATATTTGGAAATGTTACAAGAATATGTCCATGGAATGAAGAATACAGTAATATACGTGGAAATAGTCGTTTTATTTTAGATAATCATTTTAGACAGAATAATAATTATTTTTTAAAAACTCAGCACATTTGGTGACTAAATCTGTTCTTTGCAAAACTTTACACAGTAAAATTTTTTGAAAATTTTATTTATTTTTTGCTACAATTATTATTATTCAAAGCTTGGGGAGTGGCGTTTTTAGGGTTTGCCTACAGCGGAAAAAAACCGGAGCCGTTATTACAGTGGGATGTCTTTTGAAAAAGTTCATTAAAAAAATAAAAGAGGGAGAGAGCTGTTCAATTTAATGAAGTAAAGCGTGATTGTAATGAGTGGATAGTAATAATATGCTGAAATTAAAAGTTCTTAAGTAGAAATTAGAAAAAAAATGTAATATAAAGCTACAATTCTGAAATTTTTAGTAACATTTATTGCTACATTAAATTTTTTTATAATTATGGAAAAAGGGGTATATTCTTTATAACTTTTTAAAAATAATAAGTAACTCAGATTAGAAAAAAAATGACAAGATATGTTTAAAAATACTTTTATCTCAATATAAACGTTTAGTTGAAGAAAATTCGAATGTTAGTTAAAACTGATTTCTTTATGCTAAAAAGCTTAATACATTTTAGAAAGCAGCTTAGAATATTCAACTATAAGTTTTTAATCATGAAAGTATGATGTTTTAAATATGATTTTGCTTGCGTTCCCCCTTCCCGAAATTGTTTTTAATTATCACGTTAAATAGATTTTTTTAAGAAATTATTTCTTAAGTTATACATTCAGAGTTATCCGACATTTTACATTTATAAAAATTTCATTTATGTGCATTTCTAATGGGAAAAAAAAAAGACGTGTTATGTGTTTACTTGAGAAACTATTAATTTGATGCCTTCTACATTTAAACAGGATTAAAATACAAACTATTTTTAAGACTCCAACTTTGATAAAATAAGTGCTTTTCTTACTTTTTAAGCTTATAATATCTTTTTTTAAAAAAAAAAAAAAAAAAAAAAAAGAAATGCGCTTTCAGATTGAGAAGTAGAATTAAGCTGTAATGCATGCATAAAAAGATTTATGGCTTTTTTTTTTAAAATAAATAAATGAATGTAAGCACAATGTGTTATGACATTTTTTTTAGAAAAAAAAAAAACTTTTTGGACCTCTTGTATGTTTTTCAATACAAAGTTCTTTATCTGCGTGATTCACTTTGTCTTTTCCGGAAAAGAACTATTAATAAAAATTTATGACATTTTTTTTTTTTATTAAAGTGATTAAGCATAATCAAACCGCAAAATCTGCACCTTACAAGGAAATTCAAATACTAAAGATTTCAAAGGTCTGATGATGTTTCCACTTTAAGGGGACTGTTTTTTACCCCATTATGGATGAGGTCCAGTTGAACTTGGTGACGAGGGTAGGATATAATTGCTTCTCTTTCTGTCCGTTACAACTTTTCGGAACTGACCTAAAAACACCTTCTTTAGTTGAGTACGGGAATTATAATCTCGAGGTATCTTAGTGATTTTTTTTGTTTTTCCGTGGGGGGTGACGTGGCCCCTCGATTCTCTAGCGATTCTTCTTTCTTTTCGATCTTGCTTTCTTGTCTACACGTTTTTATCTTTTCACAATGTTTTTTTAATGTAGAACACATTTACACTTTGTTTGCAGATCCCAATCTGACTGTGCTGCCAGATTGGGATCTTGCACCGTTGAACTGAACTAACTCATTCGATCCGGTTGAAATCTTGTCCAGTTCGTGTTTAGCACGACTTCGACAAGAAATTTCCATTTGGGTCGTTTATCAATCTTTTTTTTTCATTTCTATTCGTTTTCCTGCCACCACAGGACCAAAAGAGAGGATACAGAGGATTTGGAATTAAGCCCTTTAAAACATATATTTTCGTCAAAAATTATTCTATTTGAGAAAAAGAAAATTTTATGGTGATGAAACTATTTATTACTTTCAAACTCAATGTATTTTTTTTCGACTTATATGCAAAAATATTCTCAAAAATAAAAATAATTACGGCGTAACCTCGCTTAACGAGTACCCCTCATAACAAGTATTTGTATCAACGAATGACGAGGAGAGAGAAGCCTGGATTGTGTGTGTGACTGCTACATCATAATTCGAGGGACACCCCCCCCCGCTCCGCACATGGTACACTACGGGATTTGCCTGCTACATCTGTCCGTGTTTAGCTCTCTTTCCACAAGCACTTAGGATCGCTTGTGATCACACATTTTTCCGAGCATGTTCTCAGTTCCTGTGGAGCCTGTAGCTAAAAGTTCGTCCTCGTCACTTAATCGAAATTCAAAATTACAAGAGCCGTCGCAAATAGCCCCAATGTTGCTTTTTAAGTGTGACTTTAATTGGAATCAGGCAAACCTATGCAACAACTGTAAATAGTTGATGTATCAGCACAATTTTTATGTTTTTGTCTTTTAGCAATAGTAATAATCTACGTGGGGAAATTAATTTCAATAAACCAAGTTTTAGTCGTACGATCGATCCACTTGAAACATTTTCAACACATGCATTAAACAGCATTAAAGGCAATAATTTTGAATAAAATTAATAAGTTCGTCATTTTTTTTAAAATTAATTACATAAACAGCATCATTGTTAATTTATTCAATTCGCGGAATTTCTTACGCAGTTAGTATGTCATCTTCACCATAGGAAATTTTTTCATAGCGTATTTCATTTGATTAAGTTAAACTTTTTTATACAAAATCTTAAATCTCTCCCCATATATATATATATATTGCTTTCGCTTGTATCAAAATTGTTACATAATCCCTCTGAACTTATCAACCTGCCCCTATTTTAGAAATTTAAAGCTCCATTTGATGCAACGTGTGAGAGAGTGTGCGGTTGGAATTCTATCACAAATAGCTATGAATGGAAAACTGAAGTCGGATACTGTCAACACACGGTTCAATCACACGCTTTTGCTGTTTATGCGGTTTTACTACTGCTCCCTCGATAGACATCACTTGTGATATCACTCTTAGGTGTTATGGAATCGTAATTATTTTTCTTTTAATGAATTTCAATTAATCTTTGTTGGGCTGACGTCACGACTTCATAATAGCATACATTAATAACTTTTTTCTTACTATTTTACATATATGAATTACCCTTTCTCAGAGTGTGATATGTACCAATTTGGATTGTTTTGTTTTATGACGTTTTTTGCTATAAATGACCTTCGTAATAATTAAAAAATGTCGATAAAATGTAAATGTCAATATTTCGAAGACATTCGATCGAGGGAAAACTCAATGTTACTGAACAAATTCGAAAAGAAGAAAGACAATCAAAAGTTGGTAGAGAGCTTTATCTAACCTATCCGAGTTTACATTGCGTAGATAATTAATAAAAAATAAGGAAAAGCGTCAATTTGTTGATAATAATGAAGACTAGGACAGCGGTAAATATCAATCCTGATGAATATCTGCTTGATTTTTTTCTGTTGATAAAAGAAATGTTGTGGTGGGCTATTGTTAGGAACATTGCTTATTTTTTCGAATTAATAACATTATCGCTATATTTACATTAATACCGTAACTCGCGATTCGTTTAATCCGCGGTTTTGTAACCATGAATCCCGACTACCGCGTGTTATAAATCAAACTGTTCTAAGTCAGTTTAAACTGGATTGGAAATCCTGAGCGCAACCTTACGTAATTGACATACATGCAAATATGCTTAGTCTTGGAATGCCCCGCTGCTGTTTCTGCTGTTCAGAGTAAATATTAGGAGCTTATTAACGAGGCAGAAATAACCATCCTTAGTTTGTGCAGGAAAATAGCTTTATTTAAACAGATATCTCAGTTTTATGACGTAATAATACCGCGTAAAAGTCTTATCTCGTCTTTTGCCAGTGCGATTGCAGACCTTTTTATACTCTTTGTTTTAAATTTTAGTTAATGAAATAACTTATTCAAGTGAAATTTTGCACCTCGGCTGTACCTTAAGTGACATTAATGAGTGGTCACGTGACTTTTGCTATCACGTGGGGATTTATTCCCCTCGTAAAAGTCAGAGTTTACATCAGTCTGGTATTTGTTGTGGTACTTGTAAACTTCAAACATATTTTCAGATAATGATATACTAGCAAACAATAACAATATGTGTGCAACATTTTAAATAATCTCGCCCAGTACTTTTATAATCGAAACATCTCTTAAACTTTAGGATTCGAATAAAAAATCATCAAGTTCGTCGACAGTCAACAAGGTATTAAATGGAATACTTTCACAGTTCCTGTTAAAAATATTTATTACCCTAAGAATTAAATTGTCTGTATAAGTTCGATTATCCTTTGTAATTTTTGAATGCAGTTAAGTTTTTTGTAAAATTCTAATATAAAGATTTCAAAGAGTTTGTTGGAATAAATAATTCAAATTTCGATTGAGTGATTCGAAATAATTATTTGTTTTTGAAACAAAGTTTTAAATAATATATAAATGCTTGTATAAAATGATATTGACATGCTAAATTTGTCTCAGAAATTATTAAAGAAAACCGAGAACTTTTTTTTCGACATAGATTGCGTTTATGTATAGAATATGTTATGTAAAATTTGCATGCGAGATTTCTATACCCGGTAACTCGTGTTTTGGAACAATTCGAATTCCCAACGAGTATGGATTTGGTCAGGTGGAGCTTTATAACCTATTTTTTTTTAAAGGCCTTCCTTGTTTTAATTGGTTGAGAATTGCAAAACCTCGGTTTTCTCTTGAGTAGTTTTACTCTTTCGCTTTCAAAATTTTATTTTCAAGTATAAATATTTACAATAACTATTTCAAATCAAACCATCGCTTAACAAACCTTAACATTTATGAGAATAGGCGAAAGCCTGATGTAATATTTTAAATCAGCAAAATAATACTATTTTCTGTCTTATAATTGCATAGTCATTATCCGTCTTTCACATGGGGTTCTCAAGCAATGCCAAAACATTATATAATTTCAAGTAAACGTGATTGATGATGCATATACTAAATTTCATCTTGCAATCAGGATATAAACATCCGTATGAAATATTTTAAAAAGTAAACTCATTATTGAAGAAAACAATTGATTCAATGAAAGATTCTTGCGATTGTTTTTATTATAGAATGACTCTTCTGCCATTTAGAACTTGTTCATTGGCTTTATAATCTGCAGGTGCACTGCGAATGAGCAAACATTTTACAAATGAAAAGATCCTTAACCGTTTTCCTTTGTTTTAAAGCTTCATTCTTGTAAGAAATTGTAATTTTGTTTCTGATAGAAATTCTTCTTTTATTCTTGCATCTTGCGTTTTTCTGAGACATAAAAGTAACATAATGCATAATTGTTGCTCTGAAATTAATGAGTTCTTCTCTGGCATATAAGAATCGCGATTTTGAAAAGTTTTCACTCGGAATTCGAGGTTTCGTAGGAGTAGGATTGAAGTCATTTTACTCCAAGCCATTTTATCGCTAAGAATTAAATCTTTCGATCTGCCATATTTACATACAGAATAACTGTGACGAATTTAGTGGTAAAACCCTTTTGAAGGAGTGTTTCAGGTTCATTTTGTTGCCGAACATGATCCACCATGTTTACGGAGTAACTGGTTAATTAACTGGTAAAACTTTTTTTTTTTTAGGGGGGGGGGAGAATTTAAAATTTGCCAAATTATTTATTATGTTTACCAAGGTGTATTTTTATGATTAGAAAGGTCTTTATCTACTGAATAATTGTGATGAATATCGTTTGTGATTTAAAAACTTTTTAGAACAGCAATTAAGGCGTATTGTAGTGAAATTTTTGTTGATCATTTTAGCAAGAAAGGTGAAAGAACTACTGATTTGATTTGTTGTATTAAATTTATACCTCAAAAAGTCACTTCATTGACCGGTTACATTGTTTTATAAGACTTCAAGCTTTTATTTTAAAATGCTATATTTATATGTATGTATGGAAAAAATATATCATTACAGCTGAAAATTTTTGATCGAATTTTAATGAACTTCCTAGCTTTAATTTTGCTTACATATATATAACTCTGGTGACTAAATAATAAGCAGTGACGGATTAAGAGAAAGGAAGGAAGGGCCCAGCGTCTTGCAATTAACGATAGGAATTCAATTAGGAACAGTTGATAGGATAGGAACAGTTGAAATTTTGATTCACACATGTGTAACATGTATTGCGTATTGTTTTTTATAGCTAAATTTCCAGATTAAAAAGAATTAAACAAAAGTAGAAAAATATTTTTAAATCGATCTTTTATTTAATAATATACAAAAAAAAGTGTAAAAATTTTAAATGTGTCAACGTATAATTTTTAAAAGCTTAAGGCGTTTACCCCTTGACAGGTTTATTTATTTATTTTTCATAAATTCGATCAAAAAAAATGTCAATTTTTTTATTGCCTATTTTTGTTCATTTTATGTTTGTAAGTAATAAAAGATTATTGAAGTTATTATTTCTTATTGTTTTAAGCATTTAGAACAATATTTTCTGCAAATAATATAACATTTTACGTGAAAGTAGACTTTTCTTCCGACAAAATCGCCTAACAGGATGGATGAATTTACAGTTGCGCATAAACAAAAAGACAATTAATTTACAATTATTTTTCCGTTACAATTAAAGCAATTAAATTTATTTACTCTTACATTTGCTTACTTTTCCTATACGACGTAATTGATATCGAAAACAGAAAAAAATACTGGTGAAACAGTAAAAGCTGCTGAGTAATGTGTACGGGCAAACCATTAAAAGATTAATACTTATTTTGATCTTATATAGTTAATTTATTGGTAATTGTCTAGATATTTTAGCTAAACGCATCTAACATTTGTAAACTATATTATCGTACATTTTAAAAAAGATTTGTATACCTTTTAATCCATCTTAAAATAAAAGCTTGATTTAAAAATGTTTTTTCACCTTTTATTTATTAATTTATTGATGGTGGGTCATGTAATTCGATTATTTGACTTCGTGACTTGAGGGTAACAGGTTCGAGACTGAATTTCCTTAAGAAATATAACATAATTGCAGCTTAAGAGTTGTAGTATGAGAAACTATCATGGAAGTGATCTAAATTTTCATACGTTAAAACAAAACGAATTAGAGGATCCTTGTGAGACGTGCGGTGGAATTTTTGAAATGGAGGTATCGCTTTTGTTATCGTTCAAGATTATGTTATGTCAAAAAAATAGTTCTGTTGGTACTAAATCAATAATAATAATAAATAAATAAAATAAAAAATTAGAAAACCCTATCATGTGTGCAAACTTTAGCGTTAATTTTCAAAAAGATTCTCTCCCCCCTCTTTTTGTGCGTGTTTAAAAAAATGGGTGGGAGGAGATTATTTTAATTTAATTGGTACTTTTCAAAATCTCATTTTAGAACAGAATCATCAAACTTAAGGAACCTCAAGCAAAAACGAAGCGGAGTTTCCACATTCTTCAATCAAAAGTTAGTGTGAATCGAAAGTTCAGTATTTTAACACTAAAAAATTAAATCTAAAAAAGTTCTGTTATTTAATGCCCGAGTCTTTTTCCAAATCTAATACGGTTTATATGAGAGAGTATCGCAAAAATTTAATTTCCGATATATCGGGATAAAATTTACTCTGTATATTAATTGATCTTTACGTACATTATGTTAAGAATTAAGCAATTCGTATTGATTGGTTTGATTTCAGGCTGTCGCAGATTAAGGCAATCCGCAGTATCTAAAAGCTTTATTTATTATCGCAGAGTATCGTTAATTATTACTAAAAATAATCGAGACTCAATTTTTAATTATTATTTTCAATTATTATCTACATAGTCACCTTATAGAGTTATACATTTCTCCCTGCGTTTCTTTATCTTTCGTTCGCGTCATTGTAGAACTCAACAGATTAATTTGTTATCTTCTCCGTACTGCTTGTTACTTCAATCTTCAGTTTCCTGAAACCAAACAAATGAATAGGAATAGCTGTAATCCACAGCATTATGGGCATAAGGATCCATTAATATGCAAAATGAATTTTAACCACATATATAAGTTATTTCTTAGTAATAATAAAAATTTACGGTACTCGTTTGCATCTATCTATACGTGTTATTATCTGCTCACTTATATCCATCAATTACTATCAATTCCTTCTCTTTACAATAGAGTTTAGAGGATTGACATATGTTTAAACATGTGTTGCCATAAAACTAATTTCTCCCGACACATTTATGCGTGTATTATTAATGAGAAAGCGTTAACGCTTGTTTCTCTGTATTTAAATAATGACATAAAGTAGATTAAAAACTGTTTTCAGTTTTAAGGACGCATTGACAATCATTATGAGAAGACCGTTAAAATTTTATGAGCTTTCAGACTCGCGCTAATGATAAGGACATAATGGCAGAAGTGGAAGAGGAAAAAAAGTTTATTTTGAAAGAAATGTGTTGTAGGATTTATAGAGAGAATGAGATATTTGATGGTCATATTTTCTTACTTCAAATAGCGTTTGATTGCTGGATGTAGTGTGTAAATATTTAATTAACTATCTGTTATATTTCTTCCCTTTTTATCTTAAGAAATATTTTGCAAATGTAAACCATTCCTTGTTTGAAATCATCGAACCTCGCTCTAGAGACCCTCGGTGATAGTGAACTTTTTCGTTGGCCTAAACTGAGATCCTATTTAATTTATGCTGTTTTAAAGGCTTATGGTGATCTCCAGAAAAAATGAAAGCCCGCTTACAGTGATGTAAAATTTCTTTCCCTCAGATTTAATCTCCAGATTTTCAAAGGTAGTTTTATATATACGTATAAGGATTCCTCTAAAGACAGCTTCGGAAATTTCGTCGCAAATTTCCCTCTTTCTATCATCACAGCCGTTTCCAGGAATAACCCATTTGTCCACCACTATAAATGATATTCCCTTTTCCTCTCTCTCCCCTGCCCCTTCTAAGAATCTGTTCATTACATGGACCTAATACTTCAACATATCCCTTGAAAAATCAGAGTAACAGGGGAACGAACTATGGAGGCGTCGTGTGATGACTCCTTCCTTTCTATCTCGAGGGGCTGTTCGCCTCCGACAAAAAAGACATTTGGCCATTTCAGCAGTATCTTAGAGAAATTGATGAAAAGGACAAATTTTCCGTAAAATGGAAGCATTTTCAATTGAGGATAAAATAAGACGTTTAGAAGAGGGAGCAATGAATCGGTGATATGAAAGGAATACTTTTTTTAAAATCTAATTTCTAACATTTTGAAAAATAGCAGCAGCAGCATCGCTGATTTCGAAAAAAATCCGTGTAGAGCAACGAAGTTACGTCGAGCTGAAAAAGAGAATGTAAAAGAGAAATTCTTAAAATAGTTTACCATTTAGCGAAATCTCTCTCTCTGAAGCTGATAAAATAAACAAAAATTCAGGAAATTAAAAATATGAAATTTAAAAAAAAAATTTAAAAAACATTTTTTTTTTAAAAAAAAAAAGGAGACATAAATGGAGAATAATATATTGAATATTGTAACATGCTTCAGACTGTTTAACTGGGTTATGCTAGAATTATAGGCCCAACTATCCCCGTCAACAAATATATTATTGAAGAATGATTATATTACAAGAAATATGAATTGAAATTTTTTTTCAAACTAAAAACCATAAATTATCTATATATTAAAACACACACACAAAAAGCCAAAAAAATCATTTGCAACAAAAAAAATTACACTTAGGAAAATTTTCATTTTTAAAACGTTTTTCTGAATTTCACTTGGTGTGTGTGTGTGTCATCAAATTTTCGATCGTTAATTTAACCAACTTCTCATCAAGCTAGAGCTTTGAAATTTTGAGAATCATTCGTACTCGCCTAACAATGCAATATTTAGACGTTTGTGACAAGTTTTAATTAATATTTCAATAATTTTAATAAGTCAAAATATTCTTTCCTCTCGGCGCTTTTAGGATTGAGGAAAAAATTTCTTTCCCCCTCTGGGAGCACTGGGCACTCCCCACGCTTCATGAGGTATCGTAAAACTTTTGTACTCACAAAGGGGAGATACTATCTCCCCTTTACTATCTCCGAGATAGTAAGGGTTGCTGACTTTTAGTCGGTAATCATTCCCAAGAAAGAATATTTCCAATATTTGGCGCCATGTCTTATCACAATAATTTTTTCTGAATTCTGGTTCCCATTCTTTTTTTAATAGAATGACTTACAAACTTTCAAATGCATATTTTGATTTTATGAGTATTATGAATTTTTTAATACGCTCACAAATGTCTCTTTTTAAGTAAATTTTAAAGTTAAAAATAACTAACAGTTTTAACTAATATTTCAATAATTTTCTCTAATAAACTTTGCCACCATATAAAAACGTTGTTTTTAAAAACTTTGGTTTTTATATCGAATTATTTCCCCTTAAGTAATAACACTCTACTTTGGGAGGCGACTGAAATTTCCCAGCCTGCGATTTTCTGACAAGTCGTCAAAGCAGCGTGTTGTCTGGCATTATCATGATATAGTGTTATGTGCCGGCCTCTTTTCATTGAATGCTTTGTTTAATTCATCCATTAATTGACGATATCTCACCGAATTGAGCTTTTCCTTCGTTATTCAAAAGTTCGTAACGTATCGGTTCTTGGACGTCCCAACTTGTACACAGAACTCTCTCTTAGTCAGGTTCTTGTTCTTTTCTTTTTCAGGTTCATACTCTTGTTTAGAAGAGGAGGGGGCAGGTTTTCTGGTCTTCCAGTGTGCTCTTTTCCTTAAGATGTTTTCTTCATCGTCAGTTTTCATCTGGTCCAATGAGTTCGTTTTCGTTCCGATCAAGCAGAAAAGAGCATCTTACCCCTCGATTTAGCAAATTTTTCTCGCTTAACTCTTGAGACACCCATCTGGATCATTTATGGACTGATCCTAGTAACGACGGAAATTATACTGTACAATAAATATGATTAAATGTATGAAAATGTACTATTTTCTTTCTCTTTCCAAAACGACAGAATTTTCCGGCAGACCTAATATTAAGTAAAGCTGAGTCATCACATATGACATTTTTTTTTTTTTTCTTCTTTCTTTTCGATTACGCAAAGGGAAAAAATGGAAATTTAAAAATCTATTCTAGTCAGAGATAGGAATCTTGAGAAATATTTTTTATTCCACCACAGTCTTCACGTGGAGATGATAATCTTATCGTGTAAATCTGGGAATTTCAGCATTCTAGTCATTTTTCAAATGACTTGCAAAGAAAAAATTGAAATAGTCAGAATTTTATTCAGCTAGATAAGAGGTAGTACATTAAATTTTTAAATGTAAAACTACAATGCTTATATTCACTAATAACTGGGAAGATTATGTAATATATGATACGCGCAATTTTCTTTTCTTTTTCCATTTGTCCTTGGAATTCTCTATATAATCTTATGGAACGTGCACTATTTGTTAAAAATAGGGCACGTATACGTTTTGTAATAACAGTCAAGTCCTTGTAATATTTTTGTGAAACGTAACAGTCCTTGTTTTTATTTTTAAAACATTCGGTAATAAATAACTATCGATGTATTAATTTATTTTGAAAAGAGCAATATTTTTTTTATCATCATCGAAAAGTAGTAATGTTAGAATCCACGATTTCCGCTTCACTAACCTTGGGGACTTTTTATAAAGTGGGTTGCATAAAAAAAAAATCTCGACTTAACCAAATAAAACGTGATCCATGCGAATTGTTTTACTGAATAGTAATAATTTGAATGGAAGACCCATATGTATAAGGAGAGTCGAAGTGAGTATAGGAGAGGTTGTGAAAATTTAGATGTGAAATATTGGACGTTAAGGCTTATAGAAGACTACTGATTAATTGTGCGTAGTTGAGGTGCGTGCAATTACACAGATCTTTTTCAGACATGGATTCAGGATCTGTCGAAATGAATAAGAGTTAAGAAAATTTCTCGACTCCCTTATCATCGCAAATAATTCTTCGAACCCGAATACGCTGGTAAGATTGATCTTTAATATTTATGTTAGACTAGATTATAAGCGCGTTGAGGTGGAATAGACAAAGAAAGAACATATTCATAATTTAAGAAACATCAATAAACTGGTAATGGTTCTTGAAAAATCTTGAAAATAAATAAAAACTAAGCCTCGATTATTTTAAGTAATCATTAAAACTTAACGATACCCAGGATTATTAATTAAAACTTACGATACTGCAGATTACTTCGATCTACGTCTTCCTGAAATCAAACAATTCAGCATTAAAAAGTTGTCATTTACAACATTATAAACATAAGATCAATTAATGGGCAAAATATATTTTCTCCAGATACTTCGGTTACATCTCAGTAATAGTTAATACTTAACGATAACCGGTATCTTTATCTCATTATAGTATTATCGCTATTGACTTATATCAAATAATTTTAGTGTTTATGAACACAATAGGCATGTGTGTACGACTTTTTATTCTTGGGTGTGGAAGAAAGAACATTGTTTGTGATTTTACACACTCCTAATACATTCGGTTTTTCTTCTCACTCAAACAGCCTCGAAGATCACTCAAAATCCGCCAACGGTCTCTACAAGTTAGCGGGTGCTCTGTTCCATGTCCGGTTTTGCTCAGCTGTCTTTTGTACCACGCGCCCAGACCCTCTCCCATACCCAGGCGTCGCAAGGTGTCCACACCGCTCAAAGGACGAAGAAATAGTCACGGAGGACAGGTGAGCTAACGAAGAAGATGCTACGGCAAATGACTCATTGGCAAATGAGTGTAAACAGCCTTCCGCTGCTCTATGCTGAAGGCAGGAACAAAACCTTTTTTTTTTCTTCTTTGGGTGTCTTGTTGGAACAGCTGGTACTGAGAATGGAGATTGAAATATGCATGAAACGGAGATGTTATACCAGGAAATCGAGGGAAAGATTTGTGGTACTGTGAAAGATAACCTTCGACGTATAACTGATGGAGGTTTCTAACCTGCTTTTCTGTACCTATACACGTTTGATCTTTTTCGACTAATATTGATTGAAGATGTCCTTGTTTTGTTTTCTTGCTTGTCAAACCGTGGTTATATATACTTTGCCTCAATAAATCAAAGTTTATCTTTTTTCTTGTATCGTCTGACTCTTTTAGCACGCAATATTCTGTTCGTGGTCCCTAAACCGCGGGTTAAAAGAACATCGTGCTGTAGTATTGATATTAATAAAAATTAAGAGATAATATAAGTTCCAGCTTTGATTTTAATTTTCCGTATAGTGAACGTTGGTGTTACATTACAGAGTAACTAGTTAATTCTAAAAAAATAAATTTAGGACCATGTATGCTATTTTTTACTTTAACATCAATGTTATCAACAAACTGACGAAGTTTATCTTCATTTTTTCGCCATTCACGTAGTATAGATTCTGGCAGATTAAGTTCACTTGTAACTTCTGCTTGCTTTGTCCCTTTTCAAATTCGCTCGATAACCTTAAGCTTTTCTTCGGTTAAATAATTTTTTTATATTCTTTCGACACTATTTATTATTATGGAAATCACTTATAAAGAAAGCTTTTGATAACACTCCAAATTTGACCATTTCAAAATGATTGAATTAATAGCTAATCACAATGACTGCGAGATCTTGAAAATAATTTCTAAGGAAAAAAGATCTGAAATGATAATGAAAAATAATTTTAAAATAATATAAAGATTTCTTTTTTTTAAATGACTTCTCGTTTTCAAAGCTATTTATTTCAAAATTCCCATTTTTTTAGGGTTGTTAAAATGGTCATCGCAATTTCGTTTACACATTTTTGTTCAGGTTTAAATATTTAGTTCAAGATTCATATTAGAGACGATGGAGTTGCAACTTTTTCTATCTCAAATTTCGTTTCAATATTTTTTTGTGAGTGCAATATGCGTAAGGATATGGCCTAGTAGCCTCCGTTGTTTCCGTCAAGTCATGGATTCGAGCCTGATCCACTAAACACCCGTTGAGTGCAAAATCTGAAACCCACGAAATGTGTTGGGGCTCAAAGCTCTCCCATTGGTATGGTGTGGAAATTTGGAGTAGGAGGTGCCTGCTCAGGTGTCGTTCTCGTCATTTGATCGCGATTCAGAATGACGAGTATCATCGCCACTAACCCTCGAGTTACTTGTAAGTGCGATGTTAATAAAAAAAATCAAGCGAATTGTCTCGTGAGGTTCGTGTGCATATCTATTTTATGCTTTCAGGAAATAATCAGGTATACGTTTTTTATAAATTATTTTTCAATAGTTGAATATTATGGCTATTATCTTGTAGCAGAATTGTGAACTAATAATGCATTCTGGGTTGCCATCTGTAATTCTGTCTATAAATCTCATGTGAAATGATGGAACGTGAAAGCAATCAATGGCATACTGTGGTAGTTTGGTGAGAAAAGTATCATATCAATTGTCAATTAGATAGCTGTTCGTGGCCACGGTAGCTAATGGTCCTGGACTGCATTGTTTTCGTCGAGTCCTGCGTTCGAGTTTTTGTGCCATTAAAATCAGTTGCGGGGGGCTGATGTACGTTAAATCTGTCGAAATCCCAAAAGCGTGGTAAGGAAACTTGGAAAATAAGGTGTCATTCTCGTCGCTTGGGCAAAATTCAAAATTACGAGGTCCGCCGCCAACAGCCCTCGTGTTGCTTCTCATTGAGACGCTAATAAGGAATCACAGACACTTCGATAACTGTTCGGAAATCCCCCGTCTGTACTTTGAATCATCAAATACAGGTCTCAATTTCATTTCATTTAAGGACAATTCCATTGAATTTTAAGGTAAATGAGATCTAAAAATAGTCCAAGCATTGCTTTTTTTTTAACACTCCGCAGTTAAAAAGTAGATAGCCCTTTTCTGATTTCCATTCATGTAATGATGATTTACGAGATCTTCATAAACCGAAAGCTAGAAAATTGTGTTCTGAAATTGTGCACAAAAGGCCTCATGTGAAATATATATATATATATATATATATATATATTTTTTTAATGTGTATTTATTTCAAAATGTGTCTTTTTTTTTTTTTTAAGAATTGTGTCACATTTTCCTCAAAATTTACTTTATCCCTAGAGCTGATATTTTATGAAAATGATATTGTTATTATATATTATGAAAACGATATTATTTTCTATACGCAACGAAGGTAATGGTTCAGCAAAGATTTTTTTCTTCTAAAAACACTCTCAAATGTTTTAGGTTTTGCACATTATTTATATAAGAACTAAGAAAAATTTGAATAATAAAGTTTTAAAATTTGTTAAGCTCAATTTTTTTTAATTATGTTCGGCGTCAATTATGTTTATAAGCACTCTGTAAAATTTTTAAAGTTATGAATGCAATATGAAATTTATTTAAAATCTACTTAAAAGTAATTACAGTTCATACATAATTACTCATGTACAAAAATGTGTGATTTTCTTTATTTAAACAAATACATAAGTATTCAGGTAAGTATTAGGGTATATATTACTTCCAATTAAAAAGAAAAATTTATTAATAAGTGCTAACATGTTATTATTTTGAGAAAATGCTGTCAATAAAAATGCTTGTGCATCAAATAAAGGATACATGTTAGTCTCAAAAGATTGGCATAATACATTATGATATAATAATTCCATTTAGTTTGTTTATAGTATATTTACATTGAAAAGATATATTTAATTAAATATTTTATCGCCGGCTTTTATTTTAATACCCGAACAAAATAGTATTGTCTATTTTAATAATTTATCGTTGGCTCGTATTTTAATATTTAAATTAATAATTTATGGCAGAATCGATTGTCTGTTTTTATTTTTTTTTGCTGTTTACATTGGCAACGTTTTTGAACTTTTGAACGTTGTATTTGTGAAAATAAATATACATCAGAAATTTGAAGGATGTATTTTCTTTTCTTGATTTTAATTGCTTCTGTGGAGCCTGAGGCTCGGAAGTACGCTTACTTTACGTTAATTACGTTACTTTTGAATTATTCTACTTTTTCGGAACTTAACAGAAAGACTGGGATTGGGAGGAACGTTAGCAGATGTTTAAATGAAAATATAGCAAAGTCAATTTCAATTATTTTTTTTAAAACTTGGCATAAAATAATTTCAGGTTTCATGTCGAAGACCTTTGTTACTTTAAATAATCTAAAATTGATTTAATATTCACGAGGTCTCTAAATCATATACGTTGAGTTAACTCAAAGAAAATACACAACGCAGATAAACAGATTTATCATTTCACCTCCACTTCCACTTGAAAGAGGAACCTCGACAAAAGCGCAATCAAAGCCAAGTCAAAGTCGAACCCAAATTGGCGATAATTCATGTAATTGGTGCCAAGATCTTTCCCATTGGCAGAACGAATGCGACCGTAAATTAATTAATGAATGAGAATCCAGATAAGAAAATCTTTGATCGCCAAGATGGAAATGGACGACTAATTGTGCGAAAGAGGATTTCGGGTGCTCGTTAAAAATTGGCGCGCCTTTGAAGAAATTTTCAGGATTACGCACGCACGGAGGTTTCGTTGGAAATGACTCAGTGTCGTTATTAATATGGTGTATTTGGGTCTCCGGCATAAGATACGGTGTGGGAAAGACAAAGTTTCTTTGATTTAAGGGTGGCCAAAATGGTTTTTAGGGGAATTAGTGCGGATTCTCACGGTCGTTTCGTATCTTTTTGAGGATGTTGATGAATTTATACTTAAACTGAGAATTCCCTTTTGTTTTTGATGATATATGAAGTACGAAATAACAAGCCGATATTCCCTACAATTTGTCATTCGTGATGAGTTATAAAAAAAGGTGTTATGTCAGTAATAAATTTTTCTTCCTTTCAGTTCGGTCGGTTTTTCACTCTAGAAATTCGATATTGATGCCTATGGAGCGCCGTTTTTAATCACGATTTCCTGTTTGAAAGAATTAGGGGGGTCTGTACAATAGGGTTGCAGGTTCTATTTCTTCGAAAACCGATGCCCGAAATGATTTTAACACCCCGTTAGGATTTTTGATTTAATTCTCTTTGGTGGGAGTTTATGAAGCTTGATTTGGATTATTGTTATGCTCGTCTTGAATTAGATTTTCCTTAAATTTAACAAAGCTCTTATTCGACGAGGATATATCTAAATGTTAAATGCTTAAAGGTTTTGAAAATGTTCGTTGAATATTCTGAGTTCAGAACATTAGGATACTGAATTCGAGTCCAGATTCCTTCAAAGATGTGTGGAGTTAAAAGACCTACTATCTATTACATTTCATCTTAGAGACTTGCCTTCTTCAGATTAATTTGGAAGTATCCCAGTGATTTTTCTCTCTCTGATGGTATTTACTATTTTGTATAAACTCAATGGTATGCCCCCGGAAATGCATCTGTGATTTTTCATTATTTTCGACCTTCATTATTAACCAATACTTACTTTTACTTCCTACACCTTACATCAAGTTCGTAGATATGCACTTATAACAGTTATTCAAAAGATTACTGGTAAATTAATGAGTGTACAGCAAACGCCAGTTACTCGAACATGATCCTTACGTTATTAAAACCAACCTATGAACAATATCCAACAAACTGCACTGGGTCTTAAAATCCAGGTGTGAAATAATTTTAAAACAAAAGTGAAGGAAATACCATCTTAGATGCCGTCTTCGCGTCATCTCGTCAGAGTTTGATATTCCGAAGTTCCTTGCCAATACTCTGTTACATATAAATATGCAATGTTGATTTTAAAAAAACTGAAGTCATTTATTTTAGAAGACAAAAATATGCGATTCAATCTTTTCTGCTAATTTTTCATTTTGCAAAATACTATGAATTAGTGTCAGCGATCATAAAGGATAATTTCATAAGATACAAAATGAAGTGTCTGTTTGTGTTCTAAAGTTTATACGTAACTTTTCTTATCTTCATTTATATGAATAAAAAAGTAATGCCTCCCTGACCGTAACATTTTTATTTGTTATCCAACATGGACAATTCTTTTTTTTTTTTTTTTTTTTTTTTTGACGTAGCCCCCATTCCTTTCCTCGCACTTGTGCCAACGCATTGCTAGATGGGCAAACACGTTGGGTTGTTATCGGTACCGAGCTTTCATGGCAGTTTTCAACTCGTCGCAACGAATGTGATGTCCTTAATGATGTTCTTTCATCTTTGAAAAGATGTGCAAACAGCAAGGCCGAGAGCAATGACGCCTCTTTGCTTCAACCACCACCCTTTTCAATTCTCAGCTCACCAACGACACCTGGAAACAAGTGAATTACACAGAGGACGTGTAGTTTTCAGGTACAATAAGAACTTTGAAAAGCGGGTAACAAAATGCCACGGCCATGAATGTACTGCTTCTCAATCAAGTTTCGTAATATGTAATATTCGTAACTCACCGAAATAAATTATTTCCTCTATTTCACGTATTACTCGTCGTCATGCTCTTGGATCGCGATTTTGTTTCAGTAATAAAAGTTTTGAATGAGAACCTATTTCCAACTTCTTATTGTCGAAATATTTTTGCTTATATTCACTAAAACTGGTCTTTATTTCGTTGTTCTTAGTCGTGGGTTCGAGACCTGATTCTACCAAACACCCATTGTGCAGAAAAATGTGTGGCTTGATCTGTAAGTCCACGCGATATGTACCATGAGTCTACAAGAATGGAAATAGTAAGTCAAGTGTCGTCATCTGTTCGCTGATTGATACTGCGTCCGAATAGCCTTGTGGAATTCTAAATAAATACTAATTCTAGCCAAGCAACTATTTATTGCACTTTTCTTTAAAAATATTTTATCACGTTTGCTGCACCGCGATTGTCCTTCAATCAACGCTTTAGTGGCTTTTTATACTGTTGCTTGATTTGAAAATTTCTCCTTGTGAATGAATTGTTGACTTTTGTAGATTAGATCCGAATTATTGAAGTGTAATGAATAGAATTGAAGAAATGCATATATATGCAGTGAAGCATTTAATATTGTGGTAGGAAGTTAGCTGTAGAGAATGATCTTGAAACTATAAACAAATTAATAGAGACCATTCCGAGAAGTTTTTACATCGTAGCCCAGGAAGGTGCTTCTTGGGATAAAAAGTCTAACTAGACTAAAATGGTAAAAATACCTTGTCTGATTTAACGTTTATTGTATTTAAACGTTAAATCAGACGCGTTCAGTTAATATTTCCAAATTATCTCGTTTATAATAAGTAGATGAAAATGTCTCACTCTCGAACAATTTGTACATTCAATCAACTCTATCTGTATCAACAAAGTCCATTCCATATAGACTTGCCATGCCATCTTTTTTTTTACAAGTTTTGTAATCACTCAGGTTTTTTTTTCCTTATGTATATGTACTTCAACAGACTTATCCTATGCCCTTCTAAATTTTGTGAATGTAGTACCTAGTGGTGAGCAAAGTGTGGAACATCTCATTCTATTTGTTCCACGTTAATTAGAGAAAGAAAATGCTTGAAAGTCAAACAGCAGGTTCTCGAAATCAACTGGCCTCCAATTTTTTTTCTTTCCAAGTTGTCTCCAATCCAAAGCTGCATTCGTTTTATTGAAAGTTCATTGATTTAATTTTTTAATTTCATTGTTTTGATTTCATGACTTCATCATTTTGTTTTTGTGACTTCATTAATTTTTTGTGTGTCTTCATTCATTTTTTTTTCTCCTTCACTGGTTTTTTTTTTTTTTTTTAATTTTTGCTTTGTAATTTGTTTTCTCTTTTACTTAGTGTCTTAAGGCTCCCGTCTACCCGCCATTTTGATTTCGTCAGCTTAATGTTAATCCTATGGAATTTTGACTTTAATTCTCACATCTTTATTATTTGAACTATTTGAATGTAATAAAAGTGCATTTGAAAGAGCAAAAAAATAATCAATGCTTCTGTGGAATTACTTTTATCCTAAGATTTTTAAAAATATTTTTATTCTTATTTTAATTATTCGTTTTTGAGTTTTCCAGTCTTCAAAGAATATTTTCAAATATTTTTAAAAAATTTTGGAAAAAAGTAATTCCACAGAAGCATTGATTATTTTTTGCTCTTTTAAATGCACTTTATTGCATTCAAATAGATCAAATAATAAAGATGTGAGAATTCAAGTCGAAATTCCATAGGATTAACATTACATCTACGAAATCAAAATTCGCTGGTAGACGGGAGCCTTAAGTTTATTTTATATCACCTCTGTAAGTTCCTTGTGATACTTGTGATTCACGAGAATTTTTTAATATGATTTCAGTAAAAAATTTCAAATTCAAACGCGTTTAGGGGATAATTACCACAGGCAAAGTAGATTATGGACGAAATATTGATAATTCATTGTTCTGAATAAAATATATTGGTTATCATCTTTAAATTGCTTTTTTCTTCATTTGACTACTGTTCCAAGACTTCTTTAAATAAGTTTAATAATAGCCGCAGAAGGAAGTAATAATAAAATGTTACAATTTTTTAAAAATATAATATAAAATCTGCAATATTTTTCTATGTATACATTTCAGATTGACCAATTACCAAAAACAAAAATGTTCAAAAATTAGTTCATTTTATGTGTAACTCGCATTAAAATGCTTTTATAATTAGCTTCCGTGGAGAAAGAGATAAGTGATGATTGATCGTGAATGGCGCACTCCTCACGGAACTTTGACCTTTTCTTGTCTACTTTCACATCTGCCATGTAATTGACTTTAATTATGCATTCGGGAGCCTGGTGTGAAATTGGCACCTACTTAAAAAATCTCATATCAAGCGCATGGCCTTTAGAAACAAATTTTTAAAATATCTGGCTCTGCATTATATCAAGGACTTGTTTTATTGATCAATTAGAGTCACTTTATTAACTGCTTGCATTCATACTAAACTGCACTGTGATTTCTGATAACCACTTTATTTTAAGAAATGAGAGAGAAGAATGTATCAATTACAGTTTTAAATTTTGCAGTCGCTTTTTGGTTACGTTCGTAAACTTCATGGCCGATAATGTTAGAGACCTTATTCACCAAAGACAGTTGTATGGAACAATGAAGGTTCAAAAAGTTCTCACTTATTCTCCTCAGATCCAAGGTCAACTTTGAACCATAAATTTTAGAATAATTGTGTCAATCGGTTCTAAATACGTGGAAAAAGTACTGAAAAAATGTTAAGAAAATTATTTTTATTTTTGAGAAATTGTCTCTTGGAGGAGACATTGGGACAAAGTGACATCGTAATGTTAATTTAAAATATTTCTTTAATCTTAATTTAATGAGTAATTCATAATAATTAGCATAATATAAAATTTGAATCACAAAATATTCATGTCTGAACTGTTTACAAAAGAGTCCTAATTTCCAAAATTTGTCATCTTTTCTCTCTCTCTTTATCTTATACTATTAAATTATTTCTCAATTTTAAGTTGTTTCTTATTGAAAACTCTTGATTTCCAAGAAGTGTTGTCTGCGAGTACGGGAGTTATACCTTTTTTCTGCCCAATACATTCAAATTCTGGGAAATTTTAAATTAGACCTAATTAAACTGATCCTAATTATGTTTCATTTCATTTTCTGATAGATACAGATTCTTTCCTTATCCTTTAAATATCTACAATTGGTGAATTCAATTAGCAATTAAAGAATATCATTCCAAGCTGAAATAAATTCCATAATTACAGTTTCAAATCGAGTAATTTGATCCAATGTCTCATACTGGCGACACTGAAATAATAACAGAGTTCTAAATCAGAAGTGGGAAGATTTGAGTAAGAAATTAATAATGTTATATATAAACAGCAATTTTAAGGAATTCAACAGTGTGTTTAATAATTTTTTTACTACACAAATAATAAAAAATAAGAACACTTGGAGATGCACTAGCGAATAATTTTCTTTCTTTTGGAAAACACTATTTTCATTTTACCATAAATAAGCAACGAATGCAAAATTTTCACAAAAAATCATTTTTTTTTCAGAACCACCATCTATTAGCAAGAAAATTAACTAATTCCGGGTACCAATGATGCCTTTTATTTAACTTGGAGGCATTTTTTAAAAGTGTTGTTTAGTGTCTCCTACAGACGTCGCTGGGACTGAGGAGGTTAATGCAGTGTGGAAATTAGGCGAGGGCAGTACAACCTAATGTCATAATTGCCATCCAATCATTCATCGCTTTCATTGGACTGGTTATTTTACCTAATTGTTTATCTACGTCGCAACAAATTAACACAAGGCTGTTGGTGATGCAATTTGAATTGCGTTCGAGCGACGACGACGACATCCAAGCTGACACCCATCTCTATTAATTTCCACACCACGTAAACAAGAGGACGCAGTGTGGAAATTTTGTACTATTTTTTTTTTTTTTTTAATTTTGTGGATTTATTATATTTAGATTCGAGTTTGAAAGAAAAGAAGAAAAAAAAATCTCCGGCCACCCTCAAATATCAGCTTCTTGCACATTACCTACAAATGGCTTATTATTCGGCCTAAAGATTAGATGTTACACATTATGAACATTTGAATTTTGAGGAATTGAGTCATTTGTTAACATCTACAATGCTATCAATGTGTTAAACTCCCTCCTCTCCCCTCGCTTTTGAGACTAAATCTTTGTCAAAAAGGTTTTCCTTCTATGCTTGAAAATACAGTAATTACGTGGACATATACCGCTGCATCACATTATAATACATTATTGTTCATTCTTAATCTCGACGCTGCAGATATTATCTTATGATAGTGTTTATAGGACTCTTTAAACACGTAGTAAAATGGAGGATTATAGTACCGTATGTCACGATTGTTTAGCTTCGCACGCGTGGTATGAGGATTTGCGCGCGAATAATGAAAATGCGTTATGAATAAATATGCCATATGCTTGATTTCATATCATTCCTGTTCAATGTCGTACATGACGTATTCAAGATTAAGATGTTTTTGTGATGTGTTGGGATGATGTGTTTGGGATGAATTTTTTCTGCGGGGAATTTTCAGCTCTCGATTTTAACAGTGTTTATTACTTTAGAGCAAGCAGCGATTCTCGGGGGTTGCATGTACTCTGAGTACACGGAGGGGGGGGGGGATTCTAATGAAAAAATAAAAGAATTTTTAAAGTTGCAATTTTTATTAACATTGTTCTGATAATGATATACCTATAAATTAAATCTTTGATTTATGAACGGTAGCGTTCGACGGAAGGATCCTCAATTTCTTCTCTCTTCCTTCAGATACTTCAATAAAAATTAAACAGAGAAACAATTTCAAAAGCTCCGTATTTGAGGTTGTGTTTAGGAACCTACCTGAAAAAAGTAAGTGCCTAAACACAACCTGAGCATCTCTCACCTGAAAGCCTCGTAATGATCTTTTTCTTTTCCCATGGGGCTTACTGCCTTTGGTTAACACTTGTGACCTTAACGATCCATGTATACTTTTGAGCCTGCTCCTCGTCAACCAAATTTTATCATCTTTTCCCAATTTTTCAAACGTCTAGATTGCAGTTACTCTTTGTTTGGCTTTTGCGACATCATTCACTTATCGAATTTGAGATTTATTTATCCTGTTGTGATCCTTATTTTTCAAAATTTCCTAATTAAATATAGTTCCAAATATCTCATTAATGTTTCTTTTTTCCTATCTGCGTTAATTTCTTTGCTTACTTAAAAAAAAAACATTTAATCAAAAAAATATACCATTTAATTTAATTCAACTTCCCCCCCCCTTTTTTTAAGAAGTTTTTGAAATCTAGAACGAATTAGATGGACAAAAGAGGGGGATACCTGGGGTACTCAGTGGCGGAGTTACGGAGACTGAAAACGGTTGGGAACCGCTATTTTAGAAGAAAGCATTAGCCTAAAAAAATATGTAAATTTGCTATAAAAATACTTTCTTAGATTATCTCTCTTTTTTTCTTTTTTTTTTTTTTTTTCAAATGAACACTACATTTTTGTGACAAAAGTATTTTGCCCATTCTCTCATTACCAATGCCATTTCATTTTTTTAAAAAAATGTTCACATATATAAGCTTCTTTATTCATGTTACTAAATTCGTAAGAATTTTTTTCTTCTATTTTTACAAATGTCTTAAGTAAATTGTGGTGCGGTGCATCGATCAAGTGTCAAGTCAAATTTTTGTTAAGAAATGAATTAACGTTCTTCTGCACCAGTTATTTATTAGGAGTAGTTCCCAGTTTGTTTTGGCCGATCAGCTGTATCTTAATTTTCATTCCTTTTAATTATTATTGTAAATTATTTTTTTCTTCTGTCGAGGTGGTCAAGTAAATTATATAACCTTCTGATTATAGTCAACGTGGGTAACAAACTTCAATATCAATTTCACTTCGTTTTCTTTGAGACTGCCTTTACTTAGTATTAAAAACTCGACCCCAATGCCGAAAAACCTTTTTTTCGAAAAGAAAAGAACGTTTTTAACATTGACATATTCCGAATTCACTATATAATACATACATATTTTGATACAATGCATACGAGTTTTTAAATTTGAATCATTCCGTTTTATTTCATTTAACGTACGTTCTGGGTTTCGTCTTCTATAATTTAAATCTATTTTATATATTTAAGAACCCCCCCCCCTTTTTTTTTTTTTCCATTTATGCTAACGTCTGGATTAAGGGTCGTCACCTTTTTTTTCCTTGTAAAAGACCAAGTCGTAAAACTTTTAGATTGGGCGGGTATGCCAGGAAACTCGAAAATATATACATGGGAAATTCTACTAATGGAGCAACAACAAAGAAAAAATAGGTTTAATTTTTTTTAAAAAAAATTCGGAAATGATAATTTTACTCATAATATTAATTAATGACTCAGAATTTCTTGTTTGTAAAAAAAAAAAAAGACGATTGAAGGTAAGATCAGCCTGGACTTTCAGTGCTAAAATTAATTTATTACTTCTTTGTGCGTGCTGATGTGTTATGCAACATTTTATGTAAATTAACATAAATAATTCGATATAAAAACCAACGTTTTTAAAAACAACGTTTTTATATGGTGGCAAAGTTAATTAAAGAAAATTATTGAAATATTAGTTAAAACTGTTGGTTATTTTTAACTTTAAAATTTACTTAAAAAAAAGACATTTGTGAGCGTATTAAAAAATTCATAATACTCATAAAATCAAAACATGCATTTGAAAGTTTGTAAGCCATTTTATTAAAAAAAAAATGGGAACCAGAATTCAGAAAAAATTATTGTGATAAGACATGGTGCCAAATATTGGAAACTTTCTTTCTTGCGAATGATTATTGACTAAAAGTCAGCAACCCTTACTATCTCGGAGATAGTAAAGGGGAGATAGTATCTCCCCTTTGTGAGTACAATAGTTTTACGAGGCCTCATGTAGTGTGGGGAGTGCCCGGTGTTCCCAGAGGGGGAAAGAAATTTTTCCCTCAATCCTAAAAGCGCCTAGAGGAAAGAATATTTTGACTTATTAAAATTATTGAAATATTAGTTAAAACTTGTCGCAAACATCTAAATATTGCATTGTTAGGCGAGTACGAACGATTCCCGAAATTTCAAAGCTCTAGCTTGATGGGAAGTTGGTTAAATTAACGATCGAAAATTTGATGACACACACACACACTCACACACACACACACCAAGTGAAATTCAGAAAAACGTTGTAAAATAGCTTAAAATTAGAGTTTTTTTGTGTCACGTGATTAAAATGACCGTGTTGAACACTGAATGAGGATTTGCTGTAATGATAATTATTAAATAATTTTTTATTTTATTTAAGCTTGAACCTCTTCAACTCTCACCTTTAAAATTTATTCTATATTTCTCTAAAGAAAGGAATTTTAACAATATTTTTCTCTTCTTTGTAGGCTTGTAGTGGCCAAGTGTTGTTCCCGCTGCCAGAATGTCGTCCATCCATCGGAATTGGTGATGCGCGTAAAAGACCTGGTATTTCACCTCCACTGTTTCACGTGCGCTTGGTGCAACACGGCCCTGACGCAGGGGGATACGTTCGGCTTGCGGGAGACCCTCGTCTACTGCCGCCTCCACTACGATATGTTGGCGCGAGACTTGTTCTATTCCTCCTCGCCGCCGACGGAAGGGTATGGCGCGCCTTACGCCCTCGCCGAGCCGCCCGTCGCCGCCGCAGGAAGAAAAGGCAGGCCCCGTAAGAAGAAGAGTGGAGACCACGATGCCATGCCAGGTGAGTCCTTTTATTGTTGTCTATATGGGTTTTCAGATGGACTTTTTTCTGTGTATAGAAGTCGCATTGAGATTTAATTCGTGCGAATGTGGATTGAAGCTAAAAACGAGGCTTTTTCAAAAGATCTTTTTACCCTCAAAAATTCTCTTCTTACCAAAATTATACCAATATTATTTTTTCCTATTCGAAGGGATATCGTTGTTTTAATTATCACGAAAAAATAAATTGAAATAACCCGAAGTAAAATCTTAATCATTAATAAGAAATTATCGAGATCCAAACTTAATTTTTATTCATTATTCTTGAGACACCTCTACCATCCAGAGTTATATATTTCTCCCAGCGTTTCTGAACCTTTCGAATGCCGTCATTGTAGAATTCTGAACTCTTATCTCTATATTCGGGGGACTTCTATTAACGGCTTTCAGAAGTCTAACAAATCAATATTGATAGCTGTAATCGACAACATAATGCACATAAGGATCAGTTAATTTGCACACTAAATTTTATCCAGATAGATCTCGCTTATTTCTTAGATATATCTTCAGAATATAATTAAAACCTAACGTAATTCTCCTTTTAAGATCTACGTATTTTTTTTTAATACATTGGGGTTATTTATTTATTTTATTTCTGTATTTTTAATAGAAGTCAGACGCGTATGGAAACAACTGAGCAGACTTTTGTACTTCATTCAATGAAAGGATTTCTTCTAATGTTTCTCAGAGGGTATCCAAACAAATGGTAGTTCGAGGCTCAGTCCGAACACTTGGGATAGTGTTGTCTACTGAAGTTTAATTTTTCTTGCATTGTCTTGGAGTAAGAGAATTACTTCGATAGCAATAGAATGTATTGGACCAATATGCTCTTTCAATCTTCTCCAGACGTTCACGGGAGTATACTGCATTAATTGTATGTTGGTGACTAAGAAAAATCGATGTACACAATAGTCTGAATTTCGAAAACCGTGTTTTTGCTGTTGGCAAAGCGGTTTCACTTTTTGTGCGCCATTCCATTTCAAACCTCTTTGTGAAAACGAAGTGCTAAATGAATATACGCAGAAAAAAACGATTGTTTAAACGAACAAACCCCTTTGTTTAAACTTCAAAATATTACCATGGTTGCTAAGGGAAAACGTATAAAATTCGTCTGCCGCTATTAAAAGTCTCGTTCATTTCTTATATAAATTAAATAAGGAATTATAATACTAATGACAAATATTTTTATAGAAATGTTTTCTTTTCAAGGATTCCTACGTATCATGGTAAAGAATAACTGAAATCGGAGCATTTTTTTTTTTTTTTTTTTTGAGATAGAAAATTACACAAAAAATAATATAATATTCTGGTTTCGTAATCCTATTATAGAGTAGAATATTTTATTATTCTTCTCATTTTGTGTGAAATAATTCACTTTTTGTTATATAAAGTGTATTCCATGTATTTTCATCTTTTGTGTAATACTTCTACGAGTTCTCGTAAATGAGTGTTTCGCTTTACATGTAAGGGGGAGGAATACACAATCTGGAATGTTTCTAAAATTTAAAAGAGCAATTTAACGAGAGGATGGATGTATTTCAACGTCAAGAATTAACATGAAAAAATTAGGATATTTTTTCCATCATAAAAATGTTCAGGTTTCAAATTCTTTGATATTTGGCGAAGACAGCCAAATATCAAAGAATCTGAAGACAAGTGAATTATATGCATTTACATGCTTTTATTATTCTTTGAATATAATTATTTAAAATAAAAAAAATATCGATGTGATTTTTAAGTATGCGAATATATGTGAGTAGGAAATAATGATTGTAGAAGTCGTGTGTGATAGTACGATTTTAAAAGGCAACAATTATTGAAGCAAGCCTTTTTTCGTAAGACTAAAGGCATTAATTCTACATTTAAAATGTTTAATTTTAATCGTTTTAAGGTAGAGGTGTAAAGAAAAAAAAAGAAATTAAACAGGGTAATAAAAGATTATTTATAAAAATACCAGTTTTAAAAGTAACATCTCAGTTAAGAAAGTAAAAGAAAAAAAAATTCTAAAAAGAGAAACATTTCTTTAGAAAAATATTTGATTTATATTTTCAAGAATTATAACTATTTAAAAATTTCTGAAAACAGTTAATCGATACTGTAGATTTTTTGTAAAGGAATCGTAAATAATTGTTAGTGTAAAATATCTGAGAGAGAAATGTGATGGTTATTCTTATTAAAATATTCTTATACATAAAAATTAGTTAAAAAATATTTATACTTAGGCTTCAAAATGTATTTTTAATTTCTTCGCTTTAATTTAGTTAACAATTCAAAAGAAAATAAACCAATGCAAGATTTCTTAAATCTAAATTCAAAACTCAGTCGTTTAAAACTGAATACAATTTATCGTTCACAGAAAAATTCCCTGAAAAATAACATTACAAGAACCAACGTTAAAAAGACCAAACTCGTTAACATACATAAAGGTATCGTAAAGTTTTAGCAATTACTAAGAAATAACCGAGATATCTAAATAAAATTTATTCTACATAATAACTGATCTTGTTGTTAAGGGCAGATATTAATGTTGATTTGTTTGGTTTCAGGAAACCGTAGATTGAAGCAACCCGCAGTATCGTAAAGTTTTAATTATTACTAAAAATAATGGAGGCTTAATTTTTATTTATTATTCTTAAGACTTCTCTGCACAGTCACCCTTCAGAGTCGTACATTTCTTCCAGGGTTTCTGGACATTTCGATGGCCATCATCGTAGAGCTCATCTGACTAAACTAGTTTCTTCGCCATAGTACTAATAATTCAATCGAAAGCTTCCTGAACCAAAATACACACAGAAATCACCACGGGGAGATGTAAATTACAACATTATGTAAATATTACGGAAAATGTAATAAACTGGTGATTATTCATAATCACCGCTAAACTTGGTAAATGTGATAAATTATTGAATATTTATTGCATTAACTGGTTAGTTTATAAAATTCCCAACACATAATGAATATTGTAAAATAAAAGTCCATAAATTTTCCTTCGGGTCTTTTATTCGACAAGACATAAAAATTATCTAGAAATACTATTTATTGTTTAATTCAAAGTTCTGCTTTGTTTAGATAAAAAATAAAGTATTTACTGATATAACAAGCTAGGCTTCATTTAATTTTGAGTAATTTTGATCATTTTGTATTTTTCAATGCCTTTTACGACATATGTTATATTAGATAACAGCATAAGTTATATATCTGTTTTAAGATATTTTCTGAAAGTAAAGTACAAAAGGGCCACTTTTTTTTCATTTTGAAATTGAAATATTATTGTAAGTCGTCGTGACGTTTCTTCTAATTCTTAAAAAAAAATGTTTAATGTTATTTGAAAATATTTATTTTTTCGAATTAAGGTATCGTTACTCCACAAAATAATCTGAATTTATAACATTCCCTTTTATACGAGCTGGGGATTTTATAAACTTCCCGGTAAATGTGACAAATATTCAATAATTTATCACATTTACCAAGTTCAGTGGTGATTATGAATAATCACCGGATTAATCACTTTTACCGTAACATATATAATAATCAATTAATATTCAGAATAAATTTTATCTAGGTGTCTCATTTATTTCTTAGTAATGATTAAAACTTAATGATACCATAGCGCTAAAATTAATTCAAAATATATTTCCATTTATATTTCAAAGTTTGTTTGAATTTCGAAATCTTCTGTTAAATTTAAAGATTTAGAAGGTAATGAACCGATGCAAAGCTTTCGAAGTTTAGATAAAAAAAAAAAAACACAATTATTCGAATATTTATCAAAGAAATACATACCCTGAAAAATAATATTAAAGGGATCAGCTTTAAAAAAAGTCAAAAGCATAAGCATACAAGTAATATACAAATATTTTTGAAAAGTATTTTAATATATTCGTGGATATAAAATTAGATTTCAGAGATTTAAAAAGTTTTTGTACAATTTATCAAGCATAATAAATAAATAGATTATGTTCTTATACCAGCAATTTAAGAAGAATGAATAACTTTCGATTTTGATTATTTGAAAATAATTGGGCAGTTTGCGATTTTCTCATCACTATCTTACAGATTTTAGGATCATTTGAATTTACAATAGTTTTCCATCAGAAATGAAATCTGATTAGATATATAAGATGAAGATAGAAGTGAAGTGAATTTTTTTAGAGATAGTGATATATAAACGAAATAGATTGAAAGGAAAATGAATGTATGTAGAGGATAACAGCTTGCTGATAAAGATTTACGATTTGGATTGAAACAACTTAATTAATTTTACATATTGAAGAGAATTCTAGTTAAAGCATTGAGCTACAAAGTTGCTATTAGTGAGAATTGTTGAATTCCGAAAGAGAGTAAATTGGTAAGCTAAGAATTTAAAATTTAAATCATATTTAGGATTGTGGAGTTAGTTGGGTTTCGAGAGTGAGAGCGATATTAACTATTCTCCAATGATAATTAAGTATTTTCGTTTGTTCTTACATGTCTTCAATTGGAGATCAGTAATTATTCCTTAATATATTTGATTAAGATATGATGCAAAGGCAGTGTAATGAACGACAATTGTTACAATAGTAATAAAAAGGGAGTATGTATGAAATCTGATCCTTTAATCGAAGACTAATTTTTATTGACAAGCTAATTATTAAGAAAAAAATGTATCGTAAAATTATATTGTTTTAGTTTAGATAAATATATATTTTTTTATAATATAATAATCCTTTATGGTGAATTCTATTTTAAAATTTGAATCGTAAATTGTTTTCTTTGTCAGCGATTGATTTCAATTTCTTTAGTTAAGATTGCGTCGCGATATTTTTCTTTTGCTTGCTTGAAATATTTTAATGCATCTTTAATACTTAAGATCAGGATCCCCCAACTTTTTAACGCTTTTATTCATAGGAAGAAAAATGACGTTTAGCACCCAAACGCTCAGACATACAAAATCTCGTTTAAAATACTTATCCGTAAATTTTAGAAGCATCCTATAGATTCTGCAGTGTTTCACTTCGAGGTAACTCGAGACGCTAACCAGTTTCAAGATTTGCAAATTTTGAATACTGTTAAAAAACAGAGGGCGCTTCACTGAATCCGTAGATGTATTACGAGTATTTACGAGAATTTGAAAAATAGATCGTTCTAAAATTGAATTTTCTAACTGTTGTACACCACATAGAAAAATATCTGTATTTGCATTTTTCTCCGTATGAACTTTATCCTTAGTGCTTCTATTTTCAAAATATTATGGCATGATACTATTTACTAAGCAGTGAAATTTTTTCTTCTTCTAATAAACGCTCATAAATTTCAGATATGGTACGATATTTGTATAAAAATTTTAATCGTAAGATTTAAATTTTATTAAATTTATTTTTTTGAAGTTTAATAATGTTCAGTGTATTATACATTGTTATCTTTATAAGCACTTTGAAAAGTTTTTTAACTCATAAATGCGGGGAAATTTATGTAAAATGTACCTAAATGTAAATACGTGATTTACTAATGTAAATGCAACTATTGATTCTTAATTGCACATACACAATTATTTATGTTTATATAGGGAGAAAAATCACATTTATAAACAAGTACAAAATATACAGATATTCCAACGCTAAAATATGTCTTTCATTGATTTTAATTTTAAGAACTGAGGGTTATTTTAAAGTTGGTGTGAAATAAGCTCATCCTTCCTTATCGAAATTATCTTAATTAATACAAAATGGGTTTAATTTCACACATTAAACACAGGAAATAAATATATGGAACGAACGCATGTATTATATGCAGAAAAAAATTAATTGAAAAAGCAAACAAAAACCAAGAGTTGCTAATAGACTGTTTTCTTTTTATGAACAAACTCAGAATATACTATACTCACAGATTGGAGTATTTAATAATTTGAAATGGGCACGGATCAATTCGATTTCGATACATTCCACACAAAAAGTAAACCTTAAAATTATTAATAAATTTATATGCTTAAACTTTTTTATTACTTGGTTATTTAGTTAACACAGAATAGTTAAAATTATTAAGTGAGTAATGGAATACATTGAAGTATTAACTGAAATTAAAATGTTTAAAAGAGTTCTTTTTCATTACGCTGCTTAAAGTTTAAAATTTTATTATTTTTATTTGTTGCGTGATAACTTAGTGTTGTGAAAAAAATGTATGAATTCTAAAATTAAATTGAGCATTAGAATTTCGTTTATCTAATTTGTTAGAGAATATTTAATTTAAAGAACATTTTATTCAAAATCTCACCAATTATTTGTATTACTTTCTTTTTCTTCTAATTTTATTTTGCTAAAATTTTTGGTGTAATATAATATTTAAGCAATAAGTGAATGAAAAAACGTTGACCTTGAACTTGAAAAAAAAATTACATAGAAAAAACGAAGCAAAAATTTTTCTTTCGTGATTATGAAGAAAAACAAGCAGGATTAAATTAAAAGTATTTTATCTATTTATTTTCCTTATAAGTATTTCGCAGTTTTTCTGTCACCATAATTTTAAATATATTTCCGAGATATACATAAAGAAAAAGATTATCTTATGTGTCAAAAATAATTTTAGATAAATTGATTTTTTTCCCAAATAAATTAAGCCGATATTTATTATTTAACTTGTATTATGAAGCAATAAAGAATGTGTTAAAATTAAAATTAAAAATGAAATGATTGTATTTATTTCATGCGTTGCTATTTAAGTGGGTTTTTTTTCATGCATTTTTTTTCTTTCACATACATCCCTTTTTCTAATTATAGTTATATTGAATAAAAAAAATTTTTTAAAAATAATTGCAACAGATATTTTTGCGCAATCATTGTAATTAATATTTAGAGACATAACCGTTAAACAGTTATAACCTCTTTCTTTTTTTCTTTTATTGCAAAAAGTGCAGAAAATAAAGATTTAAATACAAACCTCTTACATTTCGGTAAAAATAATATTCTTAAGCAAATTATTCGATTTATACTTAACTTTTTATTTGCTTTTGTTTAGAAACATTTGTATTTAGGTCAGACAGTCGTCTCTTATTTTTTTAATTTGTAGAGTTAATGATTCTTTTAAAAATGGTTTAGAAAATTCCAACACTTGTGATTTTTGTTCTACTTTATTATTGAAGCGGATTTTGGGGGAATAAAATTCTTTTATTTTATAATAATTTAATTACAATCTATAATAAAGTTCAAGAATTTAATCTGATATTAAGAGCATAGATTTTAATTTATTTAATTTCATTCACGTTTTTAATGCTATATTTTAATGTCATTTAGTTTTTATTTATTATCATTCCCCCAAGAATGTTTAATTGCTGACAGAATAATTGTAAATCATCTACTATTTGATATACCACAACATTTGAAAAAAGACGCATTTTTTTCGTTGTTAATACGAGAAATTTGGAGTGTTCGTAAGTATATATTTACAAAAATAATATCATGTAAAATATAATTAAATATATGAGAATGCGTTCACGAAACATACCTATGCCGTAAAAACAACAATATTCCTTAAAATTAAAGAATAATCTGGACTTATACATAAAAATAACTTAACTTCTATATAATTTCAGTGTATTAAAAAATAAATCTGCTAGGAATATCAAAGAGTATATCAAACTTTCTTAAGCAATGCTTTCACTTATTGAAAAATTATTTAAAATAATTCATCAAAACGTATTCTTTAATTCATATATTTATTTTAGTTTTTACTTCTGATTTCTCATACCTTAGAGAATTGCAATGGAAATCAGAGTCCTCGTGTCAAAAAATATTCCAAAATCCTTACACTTTTCTTTAAAAATAATCTTTTATGCATTCTATCTTTTTAATTAAGGTATTAAAGAATGTTCCCTAATGAAATAAATGAATGCTGCCGTTTCGATGACATTTAATTTAACTGAGCTGTCATAACAGTCTTTTAAACTTTTTTTTTCATCGTTTTCAATTCTTGTTTTGATTTTAATTAGATTTTGTAATTTGTAACTGCAAGGTTATTTCTTTTTCAATCGAAGTAATTTGTCTTTTTGGTAATTTGTGACTCGGCTTGTGTATTTTCTGCTTTCATCAGTTGCGTTTTTAATTTTAATTCTCGAATTTTTTTTTTTTTTTTTTTTCTGTGTGATTGATATTGTGAGTGGATTAAATATTTTGTTTCCTTCCGAAAATTGATTTGAAAATATAAGGTATCTCTTTTCATTTTCGAACATTGAAAAGATGTTTTTGAAAGAAAAAAAAATAATAATGATTGCTTTTAAGAGTTTGTGAAAGTGACAAAACTATGAAACGCAAAGATAATATATGAGATATCAGAGCAAGTGCATCAAATCCTCTTTGTTAAAAAGAATAGCCGAAGTTTTAAAATGATTTTTAAACTTTTATGTTTTGAACAAATTACAATTGATAGAGATTTTTTGAATGTATTGAGAATATTTCTCATTCATTCATAAACATATTGGTATATTTGTGAAAGTTTTGCAATACAATTACTGTGGGTTTAAATGTTCCAAATTTCAATAAGTGTTAGTAATATAATTACAAAATGTTCATTATGATTGTGTATAGTGTAGCTATTAATGATCCAAATTCTAAAAAAATGACTCATTTGAATATTATGTTAAAAATACTTGTTTTGAAAATATTCTCCCTTCAATTCTCTCATATTTTTTTTCAACATCCTTAGCTCTTTTTAAATATTAATTATTCAATATTTCGAATTCATTTAAGTCCTTTTGAAGGAATTAAAATGTTTTCTTGTGAAATACAAATTAATTATTTATTTTCTTCGAGCGATATTGATGAATAACTCTCATAAAAACAAATATTGAGAAAGGATTTTCAAAGTGTAATAGTTAAATAAATCTTATATTTTAAAATTTAAGGGAGGGAACAATTTTTTTACTTTTTTATGAAGAATCTATGCTCACATTTCACTATATACTTCATTCTTATAGTTTATTCTTTTATTTGCATTGAAACATACACGATTTTTGTTTTAATATTTTGTAATGTTCTTGTTAAACCTCCAAAGAAAGTGACCGAATTTCTTGTCTGTTGAATCGAAAACTTGTATACGAAAACCAGAAAACGAATTTCCGAACTTTTCAAATCTGAACAAAGCAGTTTTTAATTCGAAACCCATTAAGTAATTCAGATATTTAAATAAAAATTATAATTGCGAAGATGGCTCATTCATTTAGCTAACTTTTTTTTATAACTATGTTTTAAAAAGTTATACTGGATTGTGTTCCGTCGACATTCCTAATTATTTTTGGAACACTAATACTTCTTTAAAAATATAAACGTTCTTATGTACCAAAACGATGCCAACTTTAACAAAATGAATTAAAGCAACTGATTCTGCTATAAAGAATTAAAATTAGGTGTCAGCTATTAAAATTGTAGTATACGATATAACATTAACCCTAGATAAACTAAAAATTCATCTAATAGATGACTGACCCTTACCAGAGTTTTGCGAATTCAAAACGTTCCTTTTTACTCTCGCATCACCTCATTCGCAGTACTTTCATTCTCGTAACTTGTAAAATGAGTTCTCCGAAGATAATGAGCATAGCTGTATATTTAATACGTTTCGGGATTTGCTGTAATCGTCATCTAACAATGAAATGTTTAGTGATAACGTTTAGAAGTTCGTTAGCTTCCATTAAAATAAATATTGATTATATGTCGAATATTGAAAAGCTTAAGGAAGACAAGATTCAAAGTGCGGCAAATAAATGCAAAATTCGTATTTTCTATTTAAATAAGAGACTCAGAATGACAAAGTACGCATTCAAATACTGAAAGAGGCTATTTGCGGCGAGCATACTTTTAACATCTGCCAAGAATGCAAACGCTCGTTTTTATCCCTCTTCTCTACTTTTTAATTGAAATATTATATTTCTCTCGAGTTGCTTTCGTAATTTGTTGGAAATAAATAAAGAAAATGTAACAATATACTTATTCCCTTAATTCGTATTTTGGAGTGGAATGATAAGTTACATAGTAACACTGACTTTTTTTTACATTTTTTTTATCTAGAATTATAGTAGATATAGTAAATTATTAAAACTATCGATAATGTTTTGTTTAGATGCATATTAAAACGATAAATAATTGAATTAAATATATCTTATAAGGAATGTAATTATTGATGCCATAAAATACAAAATGAATGAAATACAACTTTATATATGAGCCGTTTTTTACGAATCCAATTTGGAAAAAACGAGTTTGTAACGAGATAGCATCGTTAGGTTGTGACATATTTTCTTCATTTTTTAACTCTGTAACCATTTTAAAGTCTAATTAAATAATCAATAAATTCAAAATTCTAATTGAAGATACGAAAGAGAAAGTCAACAAACTTTATTATCTGTCAAAGAACATGCAAGATCGCTCTCTCTCTCGAAAAAAAAATCCCTCTTAACTCAGTTAATCATATAGTTCACATTCAAATAATAAATTCTCAGATTACCAAATCGCTCATTCCAATTCACACATTTCTATATTATAGCAGATTCGACATCTATTATTCTAATCAGGAGTTACTCCCAACTAACTTCAATCCAAGCGATTAATTGCAATAATTCACTCCAGTTTAAGCGTCTATCAATTTCCCATTATCAACTTTCTTCCCACTTATTATTTTTCGCTTACATATCACTCACTATCTCACATTCAATGCATTACACTTCCTATCTTCATCTATTTTGTTTAATCACGTTTCATTAGGTTGGCAGTGAGTTCTAACTGAATTCATTTCAAATTAACAAAAAGTGCCCGAGGTTAATGAAGAGAACCGCTAATAGCTCACCGTCACTACATAATCACATCAATAACTAAATATTATAATAAGTAATTTTATTTATCGGGTAACTCTAAACGGATCGTTCCAAATCGCTGAATCCGAGTCGAATCTTTCACTATCAGTTTATTGACTCAACATCGCTTGAATCTATGATGTGCTCCTATGAATCTCTCTATATTTTCTCCTATTCAAAACACTATTCCCGTTGACGTGGTGTGGATGTTAGGAGAGGTGGGTGCCAGCTCAGGTGTCGTCCTCGTCACTTGACCGTGGTTCAAAATTACGAGGTCCGTCGCCAATAGCCCTCGTGTTGCTTCTAGTGTGACGTTAATTAAACTAAACCATTAAAAAAAACACTTGTTTATATATGATAGTTTATAAATGTTACGATTTTTTCCCAAGACGAGGTTTTCGTATTAAATATTGTTGTAAAGTTGCCTCAGAAGCTAGTTAAGGGGAAATGCGCTCGCGAACCCATCACAATGTAATAGTAGTTTTAGACAGATATAGATAGCCTCATTTTATATTTATGATCACATATTCAATTTTTCATGTTCCCACAATAGCCGAATGATCATGGTCGCGTGCATTAGACCTTCTATGTAAGGGATACACTAAATGTGTCAAAGCTGCTAGTTTTCTCCAAGAAATTTGGAGAAAGACGTGCTAACTCGGATGCCGTTCTCGTCACTGTACTGAAGCTCAAAATTGCGAGGTTTGTCGCCAATGACCCTCGTGTTGCTTCTACGTGTGACGCTCATAAATAATCAACCAATCAATCCCGATTTCTTTATAATTTTATTATAATTTTTTTTAACCACAAACTCTTTAATATCTCAATTTATAGGAAAAAATGGACTTTAGTATGATCCGTTTTTTGTAAAGTGATAGTGTATTAAACTGTTCTCAACTGTATCATTCAATTGAAAAAAGAAATTTATAGATAAATACAATCTTAAGAAATTTAACACTAGGTAATTGTAAGTAAAAGTATATGCTACTTTTGTAATTAATCATTCAACTTTTGGACTACGAACTAAAAAACTAGCTTATTCTTGTATTTCCTCTCTTTTTATTTCGAATAAAATAGAGTAACTTACGAGGAGCATTAGAATATTTCAATTAGAGGAAATATAAAAGTATTCTAACAAATATGAGCGTTTTATATAATACTTTTATATTTTCTCTAATTGAATTAGAGAAGTTTAAGTTAAAAGTGTACTATCCACAAACAGTATTTGTATATGTTCTTTATCATTTTGCGTTTTTTATTTAAACAGAAAGTACACATTCTGCGTTTGAGCCGTATCTTCTCTCTATGAGCTTTTCACTATTCAGAATGTCTTCAATATTTATTTTGATGGAATGTCGTAAACTTCTGTACTCTTTCACTAAACCCTCGACTATTCAGATGACGATTACGGAAATTCTCGAAAAGTAACGAGTGTACAGGGTTGCTTATCACCTTCGGATAGTTTATTTTAGTAGTTACGTAGGTGCTGTAAGTGAAATGGGAGGAGTGCAAAGAGAACATCTTGAATTCGCAAAACTGGCTGGGTTCGGTAGTCTGTCAGACGTTTGTTTAGTTATCCAGGGTTAAAAGGAAATGTAATACTAAGTTTAAAAAATTATTATATAAAAAAAAACTATTGAGAAAGCTTATTTTGCAATACCTGCTGTACTATGTAACAAAGGCGGAAACTGTCGAGTTCCTTAGAGCCACGTTTTAGTTATTCACGTATCGTAAGGAACACCACCAGAATTATATGGTTTTAAATATATGCAAATTGAAATTAGATTCAGTTTAATTAATATGGTTACGTATTCTACGCAAGTTTCAAGTTATGTATAAAGTAAAGGGGTTGAAAATGTACTTAAGAGGAAGGAGGTACGAAAAAATAGTTATTTTAAATCTTTAATAATAAAAATAAAATTCAATAAAAAGGCATTTTAAAAAAGTATAGCATTTCATGAGACCTTTGATCGTATCTTTGAAATCCAGCATTAAATGTAAGGTGACCAGATTTTAACATTCGAAAAACTGGACACCATTGACGGGGGGGGGGGGGGATCTTGATTAAAAATTTGATGCCTAAAAAATATCTACCTTTGGTATCTAAATAAATTACTTACCTAAATCATCTGAATAGCTTATTTGTTGACATCACTTGTTTAAAAAGCACGCAGGACGATGTGTATCCTATGAGAGACAATTACAAAACTCAATATGCGAAGGCATTACTTCGTGGACGACCAACAAACTCCTTACACCCTGACCCTTCTCCTTTCTAAAATTCCTCTCCGTTTCCAATTTTTGTGTTAGATGTAATTCCTTTGCAACAATGTTCCTAATGATGCTAGATCGTTAGTGGAACATGTCGCCATAAGAATAAAATCTGAGGAAGTGTACAAAGTGTTCTCTCTTCTTTTTACTGCTACAAAATGTTTTCGTCGCTGCCAATGCCGAAAAATGCCACTGTTCATTAAGTCCAAACAATGGTAGTCGTATTCTAGAAGCTGATCAAGGCGAACTTTGATGAGCAATTCTCAACAATTATTTTCATTATTAAAGTTTAATATTATAAAATTTACAAAAATAATATAAAGCTCATATCCTGCTGAAATAGTTACATGGAAGACGAAAACAGTATATTTCTTTCCCGCTTTCTAGGGGGCCCGCGGTAGCCTAGTGGTCAAGATCGCGGACTAGCGGCCGGCGGTTTTCGTTCAGTTGCGGGTTCGATCCTTGACCGCCAAAGACCCGCGGTGTAGCCGGGGCTGATGCACGTTAAATCTGTTCGGGGCCCAAAGTCCTCCCGTTGGCGTGGTGTGGATGTTAGGAGAGGGGGGTGCCAGCTCAGGTGTCGTCCTCGTCACTTGACCGTGGTTCAAAATTATGAGGTCTATCGCCAATAGCCCTCGTGTTGCTTCTAGTGCGACGTTAATAAAAACTAAACTCCCGTTCCCTAGCTTGTCATGCATTCTTTCTAAAAATCGGGACTTTCTTAAAACCTCGCTGGATAAATTGTTAAAAATCGGGACGTCTGGTCACCTTAATTAAATGTGTTAAAGCCATCTGCAGGAAATTCTTCGAAAGGTTGATCGGTCAAAGAGAACGAACGATATTTCGACTTCATGAACTTAATTGTGATGACAAAGCTTCACAGCAATATGTTGTATTAAAAATCGGCATCAGAAGGCAACCAGCTTCCTTTAAGTTTGAAATTGTTCGGATAAAAAAAATTATAAAACAGTAATAAAAAAAGGATTTAAATTTTCTATTTGCCCTTCTTCGCTATATACCAGGGGTGACCACAGCAGAGCTCTCGCAGGTGAGTGATACTGCTCTTGTTACTTAATGTCGAGTTACTTAATGTTGAAAAATAAGTAATTTCTTTCTTTTTCCAAAGCTATTAGTAAACTGAAAACAATGAATTTTGGATAATGATTAATTAATTTCTTGTTAATTTAAAAACTTAAGAATGCTATTCAAAAACATAAAAAAATTATAATACTGTTTCTATCTATCAGTTTTGTAAAGAAACTCTTTGATAGACTTTTAATCTTGTGGGTACACTTTACGAATGTTATCTGTCTTAGCAGTTAGGTGCCGAAAGTTTAGTTGACAACTTGATCGGGTTCGTTCAAGTTCAATTAAAGGCATATCAGTTACAACACACCGATGCTTATTTTTAATCCGGATTTTAGTCTGGAAACAAAAATCAATAATGCGGGAAGAAAAACTCACAAAGCCAATCATGTATTCCAATCACAATGCATGCCAATCACAAAGCGTAATCATGTATTC
>BMAW01021593.1:300844-325922 GCA_019974015.1 Nephila pilipes | reverse complement strand
TTAAATCATTGTTATGATGTTTCATTATTCAATAAAATAAGGTGCCGTGTGTGTGACCGGGGATGGCAGAAAGTCTCCGTAGCTCATCATGTCTAAAAGGCAGCTAAAATGGGTACCCAGCGTCTACAGTATAGAGGCACCGCCCTGATTATATCAGGGACCTCAGGGACTGCCTTCTTCAAAGTACGGGCATCATGACTAGCGAGCACCTTAGTGATCTTTTCTTTATGGGGTTTACTGTCTTTGGAAACACGGGTGGACCTCCCGGATACCCTAGTCCTTCTCTATTTTCGAACCTCCTTCTGTCAACCATTTTTTCCTTTTTCCTTCACGTCAGACTACAGTTTATAATCTTGTTTGGCGCAGCATAGCCATATCTGGCTCTTGCGCCTACTCAAACTTTCATATGCTCACACGCAAAGTGTGGATGAATAGTGTTAGTGTTTTGTTCTTAATTTCAGTTGAACTTTATTCTTTTTGTATGTAGACTGAATTTTTACTGTACACTAATTTTAATCTTTTTGTAAATAGTTTGTTGTTTTATTTCTAAATATCTAATAAGTTTCATGTCTTTTTTTTGCACGGTTTTTTCGGAAAATGGTTTGGAGTTTTTTTAAATCTTACGATTGCTTAAAGTTATGGAACATATCCCAAAGATTTACCATTTGTCGCATGTATTTTTTTTGAATTTTTTGCATGGTTTTCTAAATAACTATCTATCGTGTAAAAAATAAAAATTAGTTGTATATACATAATTTAGTAATACACTTAAACTATTTCCACAATATTACTTATAAGAATCTATAGTGTACGCACATTACATGCAAACATATATATGTTTGACTCGCGTAATATACATTTTGAACGTATTGAATGACATTAAGCTTTAATTAGCTTTTGCCTGTCAAATTGGCTGGTGGCCTAGCCATAGCCGTAGGCTTGAGGTGGCGTTGTTTTCGTCGGAAGGTAAGTAGGTTCGAGCCCTGATGCTATAAGGACTTCTCGTGTTGTAGCATTGCTTTATAGCATTAAAGAAATCTGTTCGAGTCTTAACTCCTCCCGTTGGCGTAGTGTATTAGGAAAGAGAGGTGCCCTTTGCTCAAGTGTCATTCGTCCATGAGGTTCCAAAATGACAGGAATTTGGTCGCTCACAATGGCTCCCATGTTGCTTCTCACCTACGGTGATAAACAATCACAATCATAGGCACAATATCGAGGGGAAAAAATTAATGAATCAACATTTCTTGTTTGTCGAAGAACTCTGTGAAAATTTTGTAGAATAAATTAGTAAGAATTACTTATTCATATGCTTATTTTAGAGTCGCGTGTTCTCTGAGTGACTCAGAATTCAACTGACCTCGTTGAACACTGTTTTGCCATTCATCTTTGTCGTCAATGCCTTCTAGAGGCAGGAAAATCTCTTTCTTGTTACATATAATATAGAAAACAACTTGTAAATGAAAAGGGATGGCATTCTATCCTATATTTTAAAAAAAAAGTGACGTGAACAACCATACCGTAATATATAGTTGACTTATAAAAGTGGCTGAGGCTGATTCTCACGGAAAGATAAAGAGTCGTTTTGCGACAAGGCAGAATAAATAAAAATCTTTAAGTTTAGTAAACATACTTCATGCAGTAATACATATATTACTGCAACTTCGTCGGATTAATTAGGACCACAGCAAGATGGTCTGAGAGGAAGAGATAAAATATATGAAACAGAAGAAAATCTTATATTTATCATGTTTTTTTAATTATTACTAAAATTAATCAAACTATGGATAACTTATTCCGCATGTTGATTAGACAAATAATGTAAAATAAAGACTTTGTCTAGTTGTTTTAGTTTCAAGAGGCCGTTGATCAAGGCATAACTTGAAATTTTAATTTCTGCACCATTGGAAGACTTTATTTGTTACTCTTCCTTGTAATCATATCTACAGCGATGCATTTTCTACCTGCGTTTCTTCGAAGGCCGTCGTTTATGTGACGATTGAATTCTACTCCACATTGAGGTTAAAATATCTTTGCCTTCCTGAAACCAAATGACCCAACATGAATGTTCTTAATTTTAAAACATTACGTACAGAAGATGTCTTAATAAGGAGACTAAATTTTATCCAAGATCTTTTATTTTAGTACTAACTAATTAAAACCTTACAGTCACTCTAATAGTTGCTTTCATGAAATAAAGAGAGGTATGTTACATTTTTTCCATATACAAAGAAAGGCATTTACATACTTGCTATTTATGTTATATGCTGGTTTTTTTTGAAACATCCTTGGTTATTACGAAAAAATCTTCCAGTGCTCGTACGCCATGGCGAAACTTTAGAACCTTATAAGTTCACAGAAAATCAACTGGGGCCTTCGATTAGCTGCACGATGTTCAAATGAAGCCACCGTTGTAAATCGTTACGAGACGTTGGCGCTAACGAGCAAAAGCTGTGTGTGTGACAGTTATGTCAGATGCAGAAGTCACGCTAAAATATGACTTAGTATCACAAGGAAAAGAAACTCTCTCCATGGACCCTCAACTTTATCCACAAGCCAGGAAGCCATTTGGAATATCTCTCCAAGAATATGCTACTCCGTTGAGACAGTTCCCCTCGCCTCGGCTGAGATGTTGCATTTTGCCAGGATTAAGATAATTACCATGAATCCGTTCCTCGATGACGGGGAAAGGTTTTTTGAGCAGTTTTACTCCTGAATTGAAGTAATCATTTGTACGTTTAAAAATACCATGTCTGTGGTAAATGTGTGGTTTTTTTTGGAGAGCTTCTATGAAGGGATGTTCCCTGAAGAAGCAATTCATTATATAAATTATTATTAGAGCTGTTCCAAGAAATATCCGTTAGGAAGGGTAGCTGATAAATAAAATAAAAAATACTGCTATTTATATGTAGGTAACAAATTATATAAATGTTAATGTTGGAGCATTTTTTAATCGGCTAAGGTCGCGATCTACCGGTCACAAGGCGAACTTGTGACGGAAGATATTTCTTCCGTCAGCAGTCCATTGTGGCCGTGGTAGCCTAGTGGTCATGGCTTCTACGTGGCCAGCGGTTTTCGTTTAATCATTCTGGGTTCGTTAGCAGCCGCCAAAAAAAAGACCCGCCGCCGTGTACCAGGGGCTGATGCGTTATTCTGTGTCGGGGCCCAAAGTCTCCCGTTGGAATGGTGTGGAAGTTAGAAGAGGGGTGCCAGCTCTGGTGTCGTACTCGTCATGACCGTGGTTCGAAATTACTCTGTCGCCAATAGCCTCGTATTGCTTCTAGTGCGATGTTAATATAAACTGAAAAAATATCCGTCAAGTCGTGAATTCGTTAGCAATGCAACTAAAACCCGCCGTGTAATGGGGCTGATACGTGTCAAGGCTCAAAAGTCCTCCCGTTGGCTTGTGGATATTTGAATTGGTGCCAGCATAGGTGTCGATCCTCGTCACTTCACCGAAGTTCAGAATTACATTACGCATCACCTATAACCTTTATATTGCTTTTAAGTGTTCATCGAAAGAAAAAACATCGACCAATTTATATAATTTTCTCGATTGGCTTGGAGCTTGTTAACACGTGTGACTATAAAACAACTGATATTGATCGAGGTAGACTTTTAGAATTACTCTACTTTCAACCCGTATTCTTTAGGTATCCATTCTCAACAGACAACCTTTCCACCATTTTATTCAGTTTACATAATTTCAAGGTGGTTCCAAAGTACTTATGAGGAATGGAAAATGAGTATAGAGTACTCTTGTCCAGATATCGTTTTCATTTTGCTAAAAGTCACCCAGGCAAGACATTCTTTAAATATAAAAATCGTCTCCCAGACTTTTCCTTCTTCAATTTCTTTGAAGCAGATGCACTGGCAGAAACAAATCATTTTGACTTGCTTAGTTTCCGGTGTCTCTGGTCTCGTCGACAGTAATCCAAAACTAACCTATGAATGATGTTATTTTTGTTTCATGCCATTCATTATTTGCATGATCAGATTTTAATTTGAACTCGTAAAAGTCAAAAGCCCATTAGTTGATGATGAAATATGGGATGTGTTTCTTACCAGAAAAATTATGATTGATTTAGAGCGGGAAATGAGTAATAAAAGCGCAATGAGTAGCGAAAGTCAGGATGTTATATTGATTGATATTGGGCATCTTCGTGTCTGAAAAAGTGTATTCAGATTTTGGTCCCTATTCTTTCTTTAGAAGACGACCTTTTTTAACGGCATGCAGTTTTACGCTGATTCTTGCCGCGCTTTTCAACAGTAATTTCAAAACATTTCTTCAGAGAAAAGGCACCACTCCTTCTCTAGCAAATGAATCGGTTTAAATTAGCCAAATAAATAATATAAAAAAGCGAAGTGGAAGGAAGAAAATCTTTCTTCATCTTTCCAAAACCAATAAAGCGTCGGCTCTAACAGTTTGAAACTAATCAGCACAAGATTCAGTCAATATATATATATCATCCGTATATATATATATATATGGTCGAGTACAATCCTGAATCATCATCTTGTTGAAAAGGTGCCATGAATGTCCCTGGCTGTAGAGATAAAAATGATTCCCAGAAATCATGATATGAATATACCGTCGTTTGCTTAGTTCTAGTGTTTAGATACCATCATCTCATTATGGTTCTGAAGAGATACCGGAATAATCACTTTTGATATAAATTTGTTTTGGTCCAGAATTTACTGTCGTATTCATTTACTTTGTGGACCTGAACGTGTGATTTCGTTCTTAAGAATATAATGGAAAGGGACAATCATGTTGAAATCAACTAGAGGTGAAACATTCTAACTTGAATTTGAACTCGGAGAATTAAAAATATAGAAGACTTTATCACAATTTCCCTTCAGCAAACGTACTTGCGGGTTTGAATTCAGAATCTCTCTAATAAATTGAAAAGCAACGTAAATTAGATTAGATTTAGTGAAGTTTAATAGAATAAGAATTGAAGAGATTACACATGGCGCGTAGCCTAATGGTATGGTTTCAGATTCGCTGCCGGCGGTTTTCCGTTCAGTCTGGGTCCGACCATTGGCGCTAAAGCCCGCCGTGTAGCTGGGGAGCAGATGACCGTTAAATCTGTCAGGGCCCAAAGTCCTCCCTTTGGCGTGGTGTGGACAGAAGAGGGAGTGTCGGCTCAGATATCGTCTTCGTCTCTTGACGGAGGATCAAAATTACCAGGACCGTACGCCAATAGCCCTCGTGTTGCTTCTAATTGTTGTGAACAAAAAACTAAACTATAAACTAAATTGAGATACACATACAAATGGTGAAAATTTATAATAGGGTTAGTTTTATCCAAGTTTGTGTGCTCTACAAAGATTGTCAGCTAAAGTTAACGGGGGGAAACGCTTTGTTCCAATCTGCATTGAACAAGAGCCTTTGGAGTTCAATTAGAACGACGAAGTGTTAGTAACTTGAATGCTCATTTTGCGCTTCATCTAAGACCTCGAACCCGAGTGGGTTGGTAAGAGCAAGATTAATTTATTTAAACGTTAGATCAGACGAATTTTAAAATTTTTTCAAATAAAATAAGTTTGGGATGAAATATCGAATATTCATATTTTCAAGATTATCTTCTGAGATTTGATTTTTCTCCTCGTTTGTTTTGTGTAATTTTGAATTTTTCTCTATAAGCTAAATTATGACATCAGAAAGAATAATCAAGAGAGCGTTCCAAAAATATCAAACCATTTTAAATGGTATGTTTTGAATGTAATAGTTTGATTACCCTCATCTATCCTGTTATTTTTATATTATAAAGATCTGTTTTGGAGGAAAAAACTGCATTTAAAAAGTGAAACGTATTTTTTAATCTTATTCGTCAGGTTTTCTTTCCTTTTTTTCATAATTTTGCTATCGTTTTAAAATTTTGAAGTAATCTAGTTATGATCCGAAAATTAAAAAATTTCATAAATAAAAAAAAAAGGGTTTATCAACATTGTTGTGCACAATTTATCTAAAATCAGATTTACTTAAAGCTCTCTTCTACAATTTGTCTAGCTGAATAAAACTCAATTATATTTTCAGGCGCAGTTGTTTCTAAATTTTAAAGATTACTGTATGATATTTGCATAGCTTGTATTAACATTCATATATTGGAGCATTTACTATAAAATATGTTTCAAATTTAGAAACATCACATGAATGATCCTTTTTTCCTTTGACATGTAATAACAATCCAACACATGCTAGTAGTATGAAGTACAGAAGACGAAATACGAAACGCATTTTCGTTCCTGAAAAGTAGATAATGCAGAATAGAACAGGAACACAGGCTGTGTAGGGTATCAAGTTAAAATATAGTGTATATAATGAGGATTTTTTTATTCCAACAAAATGTCCGATTTCAGATTTTAACGTGCTTAAACACAATGATAAATAAGTCAATGATAAATATTCTATTTTTTGTGGCACAACTTGGAATTACATTCATACGAATATAACCCTTGATTTCAATAATGTGTAATATTGTTTGCATCATGTTACTGAGCATTAGCTGGAGATGATTAGTTTTTTGGTACAAGAATGGCGGCATTTTGTAAGGAAGCATACCTGATGAGATATATAATATAATAATGAAAAGATGGACATTTTAATTTTTTCCCTATACTGTAGGACTTTAGAAATTTGAATATTGCGATTAACCAGTTGAACTGCTATTTAGAACAATGGGGATTTTGTGTGTTAAATTCAACTGACATAAGTTTTCATGTTCCGGAAATTATTAAAAAAATGTCAAGATGTTTCTAGTTTTTGTTAGTGTCTCATCATCCAATGTTATGATGAGACGGCATCCTAATGTCAAGATCTTTCAGCTGTCATCCTAGTTCAAAAGCCTAATGTTACTTTTGACTCAATTAAAACCAAATAAGTTACATTGTTTTATATTTCAAGTTAATTTTTTTGCTCATAACTTTCACAGTCCATGTTAAATTTCAGGTTTGGTTCAAAACGCCCGTACGAAAATGGCGGAGGAACAACTCCAAGCAAACCGGGAGCAGCCAGGCATGATGGGTAATGATCAATCACCCAATTCTCAGCTTCAACCAAGTCGGACTTATGGGCAGTGGACTGTATAGCCCTGGTGCCACTAGTTCCCTCTCGGAACCCAGTCCCGTACACTCATGTGAGGAATGCAGTCGGACGGGTCCATGTCACTGTAGATGGGACAGGGACAGTCAATGAACTTCGACAGCAATCCACATAACGCCGCTGATAATCACAGACTGAACCAAAGCTCGGTTGTTCACAATGGCGATATACCAATGTCTTATCATGGTGTCTTCTGAAAATGAGCGATTCTAGCGTGCGCATGTCCAATGAGACCTTCATTATCATAAGATTTTGTTTGGCCTGTTCGACTAATCGTACTTTTGGAATACGTTCTGTTAGAATTCTTTAGTTGATAGTACAAATTATATATACAAGCTGTGTTATGGTTGGATGAATAATGGAGAAAAGTTTTTTACAAGTTCTATAAAATTGACTTATTGAGAGGTGTCGGAAACAAGAGAATACTGGGAAAAGAAATCCGTTTTTTGCAGAAGAGAAAAAAAAAATGGGAATTTTCTTTTTATTCTGGCTGATCCGAAAACTGAAGGGGGAGATGTCACTAAGTTAAAATGTAATTTATAATTTTTCCTTATTATTTTTTCTACTGGTTTAAAGAGAAACAAAAGTTACACAAATTATAAATATGTCAAATCTTGCAGAAACAGGAATTTTGAAGAATTTTCTGAAGCTTCTTCGAAGAATATTCGAGGCTTGAAACAATGAAAGTAAAATTGATTGGAATCGAACAAAAATGGAATACTATGATTCAAACCAGAAAACATTTCAGTTGTTAGTGTACTGATTTTAATGCCTTATGATATTATTGTTTTGATTTCAGGTTTTTTGGAGACAAACTTTGTTCAGGGATTCCCAAAAGTTAAAACAGTGAAGTTGCTCTTTGGTTATTATTTAAGAGCTTCTATGAAAGAGTGTATTTCAAAATGAAATTCCACTCTATGGCTATTTCATTGTTGCAACATCAATAAAGTTGACAAGAAAAGAGCAGTTTTCTGTGTGATTCAACATGCCTCAAGAATTTATTCTATTGTGTGTTTATATCTTTGCTTTTTTTGGAGAATTTTTAGGAACATGCAATGAAAGTGTAATCGGCTGAGTTATATTTTTTACAAATGCACTCTTTGGCCCTTGCTGTTTTTTTAATCATATTTTTTTTAAAGCTTTTGTATTTATCAGTAAACTTTTTTAACTGTAAAAAATAGTACTTCTTCTAGTAAAAAAGTTATCCATTTTTATCTTAATTTTTTATTTTTTTAAAATCCCAATTTGATGTGTCATTGAGGCATTTTTCGAAAAGACGTCATCGTCCACGCGAGGTTCGAAATTATGAAAACAATCTAAATTATTAGTAACAATTTATTAAAATTCTGATTTACCATGAAATAGTATGGCAGTCCTTATTGACAACCAATACGGTCCATCATAATAGCCTTCGCGTAGCTTTAAATTAAAACGATAATAAGCAATCTGAATATTTTCTTCGTGCATTGTTATTTTTTAATTTTTGAATTTTATATTTTTATGTGTAATTGTTTCAACTAGAATTGGGAATAAATTTGTATTCTATTATACATATCAAATGATTCATTGCGTAATTTAACCCAATGGCATATTTAAGTACATTATTATGTTGCCGGCACAATGAAACTAGCTGAGACTGCTACTACTACTTTTTGGTTCCTTCTTTTCGTCAACGGATGGCTACATGCACATAAATCATTGAGGCTTGAACATCCAGTCTATGGATAGTATATGACACATTCGATTTATCTCAATAGAATCATTAGTTACAAACAATTATTTTGGGTGATTTCTCCCATACGAAGTATTAAAATGGTAAGAAATAATTATCTTAAAGGAATTTAGATTCTTTCTCCTAATTTTTTTTTTAAATTTCTTAAAATTTATTTTCTTAAGAATTAAGTGGTAAATATAGGGTCGACTATGGAAGGGGATATAGAAGTAAATATTCAGCTAAGTATTTTTTGACAGCGAGGTTTCTTTAGTTACTGACTATTATCAATGTATGAGTTTTTCTATGCCCACTATTATTCATCTTGCTCTGCCGATAGCTCTTTCAGATGTGTGTGCCACTCTGTCTAAGACACTTGCATTGGTATAGCCCTATTTTTGATCATAACGTTATTTCTTTTATTGCACTGCACTGTCAGGATACAAAAAAAGAAGTATGTATTAATAAATATTTTTTCAAGTCGACTTTGACTGCTTCATTGCAAAATAATTCTGTCAAAGAAACAGGCCTTTCATTATGACATTGTACAAACCGAAGACTGGATTCACAACTCATTTGAATAAAATTTGAATTGTATTTTCTTGTAATTATTGACTGACTTTATTTATTGACATACATGTAACAACATTCATTTAATAAAAGCTAGCATTAATTTAATCATGGTTATTGTCTCAATTTTCAAAATTTTATTAAGGTAATTGAGGCATCTTCGACGTGGACTTGGTCACTCGTACGAATTCGCAGCAGGCGTCTGAATCCTATTCCCGCGAAGACCTACCAGTCGCTTGTCCGTGGTTCAGCTTGTGCGAGCTCGTCACCAATAGCCTGCAGACCACTCGGTCGCACATAGTTAAGATTTAAAATAAGCCTCTCTTTCTATTGATTGGGAATGTAGTGATCAACTAGTAACACATGTTTTCGAATCTAATCCTGACTTTTGGCTTCGATGCCTGGTCATGGTTAATTTACTTCGGGCTAGATAATTGAGTACCGAATTTGGCAGGAAGTTAACTGGGGGGTTCAGGGGTTCAGGCTAGCCGCTCTCGGCCTGGAACTGGCTAGATAGTACATCAAGACTCAAGGCTACAGAAATGGAGATGGGTACTGCCACAGTGTGACTTCATATGCCCGGCTTTTAACTTAAATAATTCTCAATTTTGAAAAGCAATGATTCTATTTTGTGGTGCGGCATATTTATATCTGTTTATGGAAAGAAAAAATCTGATATAAAGCCAAATGATTATGCATGGAATTATTTAATAAATCAATAGCTACATTTAATTTTTTTAGTGTGTCCCACTTTAATATTTAGGTGAGTTAAGGTCTGTCTGGACCTAAGAAGTCCCATCAGGTGTTGCCCCAACTCAGCCTCTGTAATCTCTTTGAGCTTGAGAACTAGTACCAGCTAGCTATCTGGGACGGAAGTGCTTTAAGAAGAAGTAAAATCTTCAACAACTTTTGAGATAAGACTCTTGGGATTTCTTAAAACAATTAAAACAACGCTTCTTTTTTGTTGTTAATTTTGTTGAGACAACAGACTCATCTGGATTTATTTCCGATTTATTCGAATTTTTCAGCATTCTCATTATATGTTGAATGATTGTAGATGTAATTGCTTCTTTAATTTCTCCTTTGCGGAATTTTTACATGGGGCTTCATGGTATAATTGCTCATGTCTAGAGATATCTATCTAGTTTTTGTTATCATTATCAGTTACTTCAAGATTTATGTAAATAAAATGTCAGACTTCAAAATTATACGAAATTAACAATTACATATATATATATATATATATATATATATTTGTTAATTTCGTTAAAAAAATTTTTTTATATTATAATGGTTTTCAGAATCTTTATTTCATAATTTGATTTATATGTATTTTACAACGTTTTTCTGCAATTTCACTTGGTGTGTGTGTGTGTGAGTGTGTCATCAAATTTTCGATCCTTCAGCAACTTCCCATCAAGCTAGAGCTTTGAAATTTTTTGCGAATCGTTCGTATTCACTAACAATACTTTATATTTAGACGTTTGCGATAAGTTTTATTAATATTTCAATAATTTTAATACGTCAAAATATCCTTTCCTCTCGGCGCTCTTAGGATTGAGGAAAAAATTTCTTTCACCCTCTGGAATTACCAGACACTCCCGCAGCATGAAGTATCGGCTTTTGTACTCACAAAGGAATACTATCTCCTTACTATCTCCGAGGGAGATAGTAAGGTTTGCTGCTTTTTTTTGTCAGTAATCATTCATAAAGTTTCAATATTTGGCGCCATGTCTTATCACAATAATTTTTCTGAATTCTGGTTCCATTCTTTTTTTAATAGAATGACTTTCAAATACATGTTTGATTTTATGAGGTATTATGAATTTTTTAATACTCTCACAAATGTCTCTTTGAAGTAAATTTTAAGTTCAAAATAACTAACAAGTTTAACTAATATTTCAATTTTCTCTAATAAACTTTGTCACCACATAAAAACGTTGTTTTTTAAAACGTTGGTTTTTTATATCAATTTTCAGTTTGTATTTTTAAAACGTTTTTTTTTTTGAATTTCACTTGGTGTGTGTGTGTCATCAAATTTTCGATTGTTAATTTAACCAACTTCCCATCAAGCTAGGCTCTGAAACTTTGAATCGTTCTTACTCGCCTAACAATGCAATATTTAGACATTTGCGACAAGTTTAGCTATATTTTCTTTAATAATGCAGTTTATTTCAACCACTTGGCGCGTTCAAAATTGACACGAAACTTGGCGATTTTTTTGATTAGACTTTAAGTCCGTAAAAAAACCGAACAGGGTTATACATTTGGCAAAATACCATAAATAATTTGTCATAGTTGGTTGGGTTAAACCATTCCAATATTTAATTTACCGGATAAATTAATTAATTTTAGTTGTTTTAACGTTTTATGTGTATTTCCTACTTGAATTGTGTGTCTGTCTGTGTGTGTATCATTGTGTGTCAAATTTTCTATCGTTAATTTAACCAACTTCCCATCAAAGCTAGAGTTCTGAAATTTTAGGAACCGTTTCTTACCCGCCTAATGCAATATTTAGATATTTGCAGCCAGTTTTAACTTCTTCAATAATTTTGTAATAAAAGAAACTTTGCCACTATATATAAAAACGTTGTTTTTTTAAAAACGTTGGTTTTTTTATCTCGAATTATTTAATATAATGACTTTCAAATGCATGTTTTGATTTTATGGTATTATGAATTTTTTTAATACTCTCACAATCTCTCTTTTTAAGTAAATTTTAAAGTTAAAAATAACTAACAGTTTACCTAATATTTCAATAATTTTCCCTAATAAACTTTGCCACCATATAAAAAACGCTGGTTTTATATCAATTATTCTGAATTTCACTTGTGGTGTGTGTGTGTGTCATCAAATTTTCGATCGTGTTATAGCTTCCCATCAAGCTAGAGCTTTGAAATTTTTGGGAATCTAAATTGCACTCGCCTAACAATGCAATATTTAGATGTTTGCGACAAGTTTAATATTTCAATAATTTTTAACAAGTCAAAATATTCTTTCCTCTCGGCGCTTTTAGGATTGATTAAAAAATTTCTTTCCCCTCTGCAGAACACCAGGCCTCCCACGCAGCATGCAGTATCGTAAACCTTTGTACTCACAAAGGGGAGATACTATCTCCCCTTTACTATCTCCGAAATGGGGTTGCTGACTTTGGTCAGTATTCGCAAGAAAGAAAGTTTCCAATATTTGGCGCCATTCTTATCACAATAATTTTTTTCCTGAATTCTGGTTTCCCCATTCTTTTTTTAATAGAATGACTTACAAACTTTCAAATGCATGTTTTGATTTGAGTTTTATGAATTTTTAATACTCTCACAAATGTCTCTTTTAAGTAAATTTTAAAGAGTTAAAAATAACTAACAGTTTTAGCTAATATTTCAATAATTTTCTCTATCGTTTTGCCACCATATAAAAACGTTGGTTTTTATATCGAATTATTAATATTTACATCTTGCTGCTTGGGTAAGGCTAACTCTAATATCTTTTGGATTGGTGACTTATTCAAAATCAGGTAATCTTATACATAAGGCATATTACCTTTTAGGACATTCATGTATTCATAAACTTTCGTTTCAAAACAAATCCACCACAACGTGGATCACAAAGACAGCTAGTTAATGATCTAGTTCTGACGATATTTTGAATCATTTTTGTATTGTTACATTTACAGACACATATTTCACTATAATTGAATTTCACGTTATTTTAACAAATAAAATTCTGATTTATGTATCATTTATCAATATGATTTCCTGGTCTTGATTGGTTATTGGTGGATATTTATTAAATATTCTATATTGAAACTTTTTTACCTCTTAAATTAATTAAGTACTATTGACTTCCAAAATTTTATCTAGCAACAGTACATGGTGAACATCATCCATTTAAAAGTTCATAGCTTATTGCACTGAGGTTCATGATCACTTGTCAAGATTTTTTGCCTTTAGTGTGAAATTTGAATTGATTTTTTCATGAAAAACTTGGATTCTGGTGTGTAGTTTTAAAGTTTTAAATCCTTAAACTGAAATATTTAATTATAATGTTTTTATTGTTTCGAAAAATATTGAATTTTTAATTAGATATTTTTAAATGGATGTACAGTGGATAATTTTTATTTGAATAATTTTATAAATGGCTTTTGATTAAAAAATTTTAATTGGAAAGTTTTGGAGTGATGAAGAATATATTTTATTAGTTTGGAAAACAAATGTTTTTTGAAAATGAGTAGAAGTGAGATCTTCATACCATTCAATTTCTTCTTTGTTTATTGTTTCTTTTTTTCTAGCAATACGTAATTCTCTAGAGGAGTTGTAACTGTCCATCTCGAGTAATGACCCATATATGATTTGAAATAGAGAAGAGAATAAAATCCTGTTTAAATGTGACGTATATCTTGGCAACAAATTAATTTAATGATGCCAAGCAAGTCTCGAGGATTATTTTCAACCGATAATTTGAAAAGCCACCTGACCCGTGTGGTGACCGGGGATGACAGAATAGTCTCACTGTAGCTCATGCATGTCGTAAAAGGCGACTAAAATGGGTACCCAGCGTCTGGGGGTATAGCCGGGCACCCTGCCCCTGGGGATTATATCAGGGGACCTCAGGGACTTGCCTTCTTCAGGTAAGTACGGGCATCATGACCCCGAGGCACCTTAGTGATCTTTTTCTTTCCCATGGGGTTTACTGTCTTTGGTAAACACGGGTGACGCACTCCCGGGATACCCTAGCGATCCTTCTCTATTTTCGAACCTCCTTCTTGTCAACCATTTTTACCTTTTTTTTTTCAACTTCACGTCTAGACTACAGTTTAATCTTGTTTGGCGCAGCATAGCCATATCTGGCTCTTGCGCCTATAAACTTTACTTTCACTCACACGCAAGTGTGGATGAATAGTTGTTAGTGTTTTTGTTCTTAATTTCAATTTGAACTTTTATATGTTTGTATGTAGACTGAATTTTCACTGTACACTAATTTTAATTTTTTTGTAATAAAAATTATTTGTCTTTATTTCATAAATATCTAATATGGATTTCATTATTACTTTTTTTTTGCACGGTTTTTCGGGAAAATGTTTGGAGTTTTTTAATCTTACACGATTGCTTAAAGTTATGGAACATATCCCAAGATTTACCATTTGTCGCATGTATTTTTTACACGAATTTTTTTTGTATGGTTTTCTAAATAACTTATCTATCGTGTAAAAAATAAGAATTGGTTGTATATACATAATTTGGTAATACTTAAACGTGTATTTCACAATACTTATAAGTCTATAGTGTACGCACATTACATGCCAAACATACGTATATGTTTGACTCGCATAGAAATATACACATTTGAACATGTTAGGCGGAAGCATTGATAGCTTTATTCGCTTTTGCCTGTCACAGTGGCTGAGGTAGCCTAGCCATAGCCGTAGGCTTGAGGTGGCGTTGTATTCGTCGAGTCGTGGGTTCGAGCCCTGATGCTACTAAGGACTTCTCGTGTAGCATTGTTTATGCACATTAAATCTGTTCGAGGTCTTAACTCCTCCCGTTGGCGTAGTGTGGAAATTAGGAAAGAGAGGTGCTAGCTCAGGTGTCATTCTCGTCACTTTGCCGAGGTTCAAAATGACGAAGTTGGTCGCTCGTGGCTCCCATGTTGCTTCTCACTGCAACATTGATAAACAATCACATAGGCCTATCGAGAAAAAAAAATTAATGAATCAACATTTCTTGTTTATCAAAGAACTCTGAAAATTTTGTAGATAAAATTAGATAAAAATTACTTAAAATAAAAATATGCTTATTTAGAGTCGCGTGTTCTCTGATGACTCAGAATTCAACTGACCTCGTTGAACACTGTTTCATTCATCTTTGTCGTCCAGAAATGCCTTCTAAGTGCTAGACGAAATCTCACTGTATTTTTACATAATATAAAAACAACTTGTGCAATGAAAAGGGATGGCATTCTAGCATCCTATATTTTAAAAAGTGACGTGAACAACCATACGTAATATCACTAGTTGACTTATAAAAAGTAAGCTGAGGCTCTGATTCTCACGGAAAGATACAAGAGTCGTTTGCGACAAGGCAGAATAAATAAAAAGTATCTTCTAAGTTTAGTAAACATACTTCCGTACAGTAATACATATATTACTGCAAAACCTCCCTATGTCGGATTAATTAGGACCACAGATGGTCTGAGAGGAAGGGGGGAATGAAATAAAATGAAACGAACTTAGAGAAAATCTTATATTTATCTTATTTTTTTTAATTATTACTAAGAGGTAATCAAGCTATATGGATACAACTTATTCCGCATGTTGATTGAACCTTATGTAAATAATGTAAAATAAGGTATTTTTGTCGATTTGTTTGGTTTCAAGAGGCCGTTGATCAAAGTATAACCCGAAATTTTAATTTCTGCACCAGGATATTGGAAAGCTTTATTTGTTACTCTTCCTTATGTAATCACTATCCACAGCGATGCATTTCTACCTGCGTTTCTTCGAAGGCCGTCGTTGTAGATGTGGCAGATTGAATTCCATATACTCCACATTGAGTTACTTCAATCTTTGCCTTCCTGAAACCAAACCAACCCAACATGAATAGCTGTAATTTAAAACATTACGTACAGAAAGATGTCTTAATAAGGAGACTAAATTTTATCCAGATATTTTGGTTATTTTTAGTACTAACTAATTAAAACCTTACGATCACTCTACGTAGTTGCTGCTTCTGAAATAAAAGAGAGGTATGTTACATTTTTTCCATATGCAAAAGAAACATTTACATACTTGCTATTTATGTTATATGCTGGTTTTTTTTTGAAACATCTGTAGTTATTACGAAAAAAATCTTCGAAATTGTATTGCATACTTAATGAAACTTTAGAACTTAGCAAGTTCCCGTAGAAAATCAACTGAGGCCTTTAAATTAGCTGCACGATATTCAAATAGAAGCCACCGTTGTAAATCGTTACGAGACGTTGGCGCTAACGAGCAGGGGACTGTGTGTGTGACAGTTATGTCAGATGCGAAGTCACGCTAAAATATGAGCTTAGTATCACAAGGAAAGAAGCTCTCTCCATGGACCCATAACTTTATCCACAAGCCAGGAAGCCATTTGGAATATCTCCAAGGGAATGTCTTCTCCGTTGAGAACAGTTCCCACTCGCCCTCGGCTGGGATGTTGCATTTTTGCCGGGATGCGGAATGGATAATTACCATGAATCCGTTCCTCGATGACAGGGGGGAAGGTTTTTGAAGACGGTTTGCTCTGAATTGATAATCATTTGTACGTTTAAAATACCATGGATGTCTGGTAAATGTGTGGTTTTTTTCGGAGAGCTTCTATGAAGGGATGTTCCCTGAAGAAGCAATTCATTATATAAATTATTATTAGAGCTGTTCAAAAAGTATCCGTGTTAGGAAGGAGTAGTGATAAATAAAATAAAAAAATACTGCTATTTATATGTAGGGTAACAAAATTATGTATAATGTTAATGTTGGAGCATTTTTTTAATCCAAAAACGAGGTCGCGATCTACCGGTCACAGAGCGAACTTGTGACTGATGTTTCTTCCGTCGAGTCGTGTGGCCGTGGTAGCCTAGTGGTCATGGCTTCGGATTCGTGGCCGGCGGTTTTCGTTTAATCGTGGGTTCGATCCTTGGCCGCCAAAGACCCGCCGTGTACCAGGGGCTGATGCACGTTAAATCTGTCGGGGCCCAAAGTCCTCCCGTTGGAATGGTGTGGAAGTTAGAAGAGGGGGTGCCAGCTCTGGTGTCGTCCTCGTCACTTGACCGTGGTTCAAAATTACCAGGTCTGTCGCCAATAGCCCTCGTATTGCTTCTAGTGCGATGTTAATATAAACTGAAAAAATATCCGTCAAGTCGTGAATTCGTGCTCGTATGCAACTAAAAACCCGCCGTGTAACGGGGCTGATACGTGTCAAGGCTCAAAGTCCTCCCGTTGGCTTGTGGATATTTGGAGTGGTGCCAGCTTAGGTGTCGTCCTCGTCACTTCACCGAAGTTCAGAATTACGTACATCACCTATAACCTTTATATTGCTTTTAAGTGTTCATCGAAAAAACATCGACCAATTTTATATAATTTTCTCGATTGGCTTTAGACTTGTTGTTAACACGTGTGACTATAAAACAACTATTGATCGAGGTAGACTTTTAGGAATTACTCTACTTTCAACCGTATTCTTTAGGTATCCATTCTCAACAGACAACCTTTCCACCATTTTATTCAGTTTTACATAATTTCAAGGGTGGTTCCAAAAGTACCCTTATGAGGAATGGAAAATGAGTATAGAGTAACTCTTGTCCAGATATCGTTTTTCCATTTGCTAAAAAAGTCCATGAGCAAGACATTCTTTGCATCTCAAAAAATCGTCTCCCAGACTTTTCCTTCTTCAATTTCTTTGAAGCAGATGCACTGGCAGAAACAAATCGTTTTGACATTTGCTTAGTTTCCGGTGTCTCGGTCTCGTCGACAGTAATCAAAACTAACCTATGAATGAGTGTTATTTTTGTTTTCATGCCATTTCATTATTTGCATGATCAGATTTTAATTTGAACTCGTAAAAGTCAAAGCCCATTAGTTGATGATGAAATATGGGATGTGTTTCTTACCAGAAAAAGTGGGATTGATTTAGGCGGAAATGAGTAATAAAAAAAATTCCTGTGGAGTAGCGAAGTCAGGATATTATATTGATTGATATTGGAGCATCTTCGTGTCTGAAAAAGTATTCAGATTTTGGTCCCTATTCTTTCTTTAGAAAGACGACCTTTTTAACGGCATGCAGTTTTGCTGATTCTTGCGCGCTTTTTTTTTCAACGATGAATTTCAAAACATTTCTTAGAGAAAAGAGCTTCCTCCTTCTCTGAAAAATGAATCGGTTTAAATTAGCCAAATAAATAATATAAAAAAGCGAAGTGGAAGGAAGAAAATCTTTCTTCATCTTTCAAAACCAATAAAGCGTCGGCTCTAACAGTTCTTGAAACTAATCAGCTGGGTCAGAGTGTCACAGTTACAGTTACGTAGAACTATATTTCACTTACTGGAAGATGAGCCAAAGAAGAGGGGGAAAAGAAGATGGTACTTGGAAGCAGTCCAAAAGAGCTTCTCGGCTCTTGAGAAATGCGCGGTAGGCTCTGGCAGTTAAGAGAGAATTTTTGATCATATATTATATCTTTATCTTTCCGTCTTCGCAGAGATAGTAAACTTCTGCTCATGCCCCAACCATGTTGAAAAGGTGCCATGAATGTCCCTGGCTGTAGAGATAAAAATGATTCCCAGAAATCATGATATGAGATATACTGTCGTTTGAAGCTTGGTTCTAGTGTTTAGATACCATCATCTCGTTATGGTTCTGAAGAGATACCGGAATAATCACTGTTGATATAAATTTGTTTGGGTCCAAATTTACTGTCGTATTCATTTACTTTGGGGACCCGAACGTGGTTCGCTCTTAAGAATATGAATGGAAAAGGGACAATCGTGTTGAAATCCAACTAGAATTGAAACATTTGATTCTAACTTGAATTTGAACTCAGAGAATTAAAAATATAGAGAAGACTTTATCACAATTTTCCCTTCAGCTAACATCTTGCGGTTTGAATTCAGAATCCCTCTAATAAGTGAAAAGCAACTTACGTAAATTAGATTAGATTTAGTGAAGTTTAAATGAATAGAATTGAAGAGATACACATGGCCGCGGTAGCCTAGTAATCATGGTTTCAGATTCGCCGCCGGCGGTTTTCGTTCAGTCGCGGGTCCGACCATTGGCCGCTAAAGACCCGCCGTGTAGCTGGGGCTGATGTCCGTTAAATCTGTCGGGGCCCAAAGTCCTCCCTTTGGCGTGGTGTGGAAGTTAGAAGAAGGGAGTGTCAGCTCAGATATCGTCTTCGTCACTTGACGGAGGATCAAAATTACGAGGACCGTCGCCAATAGCCCTCGTGTTGCTTCTAGTGCGAAGTGAACAAAAACTAAAGCTATAAACTAAATTGAGGAGATACACATGCAAGTAGTGAAGAAATTTATATTAGGGTTGGTTTATCCAAGTTTATTGTTCTCTACAAAGATTAGCAGCTAAAGTTAACGGGGGAAACTCTTGTTCCAATCTGCATTGAACAAAGAGCCTTTGGAGTGATTCCAATTAGGAACGACGAAGTGTTAGTAACTTGAATGCTCGACTTTGCGCTTCATCTAAGACCTCGAACCCGAGTGGGTTGGTAAGAGCAAGATTAATTTATTATTTAAACGTTAGATCAGACGAATTTTAAAATTTTTTTCAAATAAAATAAGTTTGGGATGAAATATCGAATATTCATATTTTCAATAAAGGATTATCTTCTGAGACTGATTTTCTCCTCATTTGTTTGTGTAATTTTGAGATTTTCTATATAAGCTAAATTATGACATCAGAAAGAATAAATCGAGAGGCGTTCCAAAAATATCAAATCATTTTTAAAATGGTATGTTTTGAATGTAATAGTTTGATTACCCTCATCTATCCTGTTATTTTATATTATAAGATCTGTTTTGGAGGAAAAACTGCATTTAAAAGTGAAACGTATTTTTTAATCTTATTCGTCAGGTTTCTTTCCTTTTTTCATAATTTTGCTATCGTTTTAAAATTTTGAAGTAATCCTAGGATTGTAATCCGAAAATTAAAGAATTTCGCAAAATTAAAAAAAAAGGGTTTATCAACATTATTTATTGCACAATTTATCTAAATCAATTTACTTAAAGCTCTCTTCTACAATTGTCAAGTGCTTGAATAAAACTCTGAGTATATTTTCAGGCACGGATTGTTTCTAAATTTTAAAGATTACTGTATGATAAGCGCATAGCTTGTATTAACACATTCATATGTTAGACATTTACTATAAAATATGTTTCAAATTTAGAAACATCACATGAATGATCCTTTTTTTCCCTTTGACATGTAGTAATAACAATCCAAGCATTACACATGCTAGTAGTATGAAGTACAGAAGACGAAATACGAAACGCATTTTGTTCCTGAAAAAGTAGATTAATGCAGAATTGAATAGAACAGGAACACAGGCTGTGTAGGGTATCAAGTTAAAATATAGTGTATATAATGAGGATTTTTTTTATTCCAACAAAATGTCCGATTTCAGATCACTTTTTTTAACATTATGCAAACACAATGATAAATAAGTCAATGAGAAATATTCTATTTTTGTGGCACAACTTGGAATTACATTCATACGAATATAACCCTTGATTTCAATAATGTGTAATATTGTTGCATCATGTTACTGAGCATTAGCTGGAGATGATTAATAGTTTTGTTACAAAGAATGGCAGCATTTTGTAAGGAAGCATACCTGATGAGATATATAAAATAATAATGAAAAAAGATGGACATTTTAATGTTTTCAGTCCCCTATACTGTAGGACTTTAGAAATTTGTAAGATATTGCGATAACCAGTTGAACTGCTATTTAGAACAATAGGGGATTTTGTGTGTTAAATTCAACTGACCTCTAAGTTCTCATGTTCGGAGGTATTAAAAAAATGTCAAGAATGTTTCTAGTTTTGTTAGTGTCCTCATCATCCAATGTTATGATGAGACGGCATCCTAATGTCAAGATCTTTCAGCTGTCATCCTAGTTCAAAAGCCTAATGTTACTTTTGACTCAATTAAAACCAAATAGGATTACATTGTTTATATTTCAAGTTAATTTTTTTGCTCATAACTCACAGTCCATGTTAAATTTCAGGTTTGGTTCCAAAACGCCCGTGCGAAATGGCGGAGGAACAACTCCAAGCAAGAGCCGGGGCAACCAGGCATGATGGGTAATGATCAATCACCCAATTCTCAGCTTCAGCAGGTTGGACTTATGGGCAGTGGACTATGCAGCCCTGGTGCCACTAGTTCCTACTCGGAACCCAGTCCCGTACACTCATGTGGTGGAATGCAGTCGGACGGGTCCATGTCCACGCAGATGGGACAGGGACAGTCAATGGACTTCGACAGCAGCAATCCACTAACGCCGCTGGTAAATAATCACGGACTGAACCAAAGCTCGGTTCACAATGGCGATATACCAATGTCTTATCATGGTGTCTTCTGAAAATGAGCGATTCCTGGCGTGCGCATGTCCAATGAGACCTTCATTATCATAAGATTTTTGTTTTGGCCTGTTCGACTAATCGTACTTTGGGAGATACGTTCTGTTAGAATTCTTTGGATTGATAATACAAATTATATACAAGCTGTGTTATGGTTGGATGAATAACGGAGAAAAGTTTTTACAAGTTCTATAAAATTGACTTATTGAGGAGTGTCGGGAAACAGAATGATTTTGGGGAAAAAGAAATCCGTTTTTGCAGAAGAAAAAAAAATGAGATTTTCTTTTTATTCCTGGCTGATCCGAAAACTGAAGGGGGGGAGATGTCACTAAAAGTTAAAATAACAATTTATAATTTTTTTCCTTATTATTTTTTTTCTACTGGTTTTAAAGAGAAACAAAAGTTACACAAATTATAAATATATATCAAATCTTGCGAAACAGGAATTTTAATAAGAGAATTTTCTGAAGCTTCTTCGAAGAATATTCGAGGCTTGAAACAATGAAAGTAAAATTGATTGGAATCGAACAAAAATGGAATGCTATGATTCCAGAGAACCAGAAAGCATTTCAGTTGTTAATTGTACTGATTTTTAATGCCTTATGATATTATTGTTTTGATTTCAAGTTTTTGGAGACAAACTTTGTTCGAGTTAAGTATTTAAAGAAGTTAAAACAGTAAAGTTGCTCTTTAGTTATTATTTAAGAGCTTCTATGAAAGGAAATTGTATTTCAAAATGAAATTCACTCCTATGGCTGAAATTTCATTGTTGCAACATGTAAAGTTGACAAGAAAAGTAAATTTTCTATGTAGATTCAACATGCCTCAAGAATTTATTCTATTGTGTTTATATCTTGCTGTTTTTGGAAATTTTTAGGAACATGCAATGAAAGTGTAATCGGCTGAGTTATATTTTTACAAAATGCACTCTTTGGCCCTTGCTGTTTTTAATCATATTTTTTTAAACTTTTGTATTTTATCAGTAAACTTTTTAACTGTAAAAATAGTACTTCTTCTGAAGTAAAAGTTATCCATTTTTTTAACCAATTTTTATTTTTAAAATCTAATTTGATGTGTCATTGAGGCATTTTTCAGGCATCGTCCACGCGAGGTTCGAAATTATGAAAACAATCTAGAATTATTAGTAACAATTTGAAGCTAAAATTCACAATTTACCATTAAACCAGTATGGCAGTCCTTACTGACAACCAATTACGAGGTCCATCGCCAATAGCCTTCGCGTAGCTTTAGAGTAAAACATTAATAAACAATCACGAATATTTTCTTCGTGCATTATTTTTAATTTTTGAATTTTATATTTTTATGTGTAATTGTTTCAACTATAAATTGTATTCTATTATACATATCAAATGATTCATTGCGTAATTTAACCCAATGGCATATTTCAAGTACATTATTACGTTGCCGGCTGTGAAACTAACTGAGGAGCTGTAGCTACTACTTTTGGTTCCTTCTTTTCGTCAACGGATGGCGACATGCTATAAATCGTTGAAAGGCTTAGACATCGATCTACTGGATAGTATATGACACATTCGATTTATCTCAATAGAATCATTAGTTACAAGCAATTATTTTGGGTGATTTCTCCCACTACGAAGTATTAAAAATGGTAAGAAATAATTATCTTAAAAGGAATTTAGATTCTTTTTCTCCTAATTTTTTTTTTAAATTTCTTAAAATTTATTTTCTTAAAATTAAGTGGTAAATATAGGGTCGACTATGGAAGGGGATATAAGTAAGCCAATGGGTTAGCTAAGTATTTTTTGACAGCGAGGTTTCTTTAGGTTATGACTATCAATGTATGAGTTTTTTCTATGCCCACTATTATTCATCTTGCTCTGCCGATAGCTCTTTCAGATGTGTGTGCCACTCTGTCTAAAGGCACTTGCATTGGTATAGCCTATTTTTGATCGCAGCGTTATTTCTTTTTTATTGCACTGCACTGTCAGGATACAAAAAGAAGTATGTATTGTATGTAAATATTTTTTCAAGTCGACTTTTGACTGCTTCATTGCAAATAATTCTGTCCAAAGAAACAGGCCTTTCATTATGACATTGTACAAACCGAAGACTGGATTCACAACTCATTTGAATAAAATTTGAATTGTATTTTCTTGTAATTGTGTGACTTTATTTATTGACATACACATGTAACAACATTCATTTATGCAAAGCTGTGCTTGTGTTATAATCATGGTTATTGTCTCAATTTCAAAATTTTTATTAAGGTAATTGAGGCATCTTCGACGTGGACGTGGTCACTGTTACGAATTCGCAGCAGGCGTCTGCTCGAATCCTGATTCCACTGAAGACCTACCAGTCGCTTGTCCGTGGTTCAACATTGCGAGCTCGTCACCAATAGCCCCTGCAGACCCTCGGTCGCACATAGTTAAGATTTTAAAAATAAGCCTCTCTTTCTGATTGGGAATGCTAGTGATCAACTAATAATACATGTTTTCGAATCTAATCCTGACTTTGGCTTCGATGCCTGGTCATGGTTAATTTATCCCACCGGGATAGATAATTGAGTACCGAATTTGCTTGGGAAGTTAACTGGGGGTTCAGGGTTGAGCTAGCCGCTCGGCCTGGAGACTGGCTAGATATTAACATCCAAGACTCAAAGGCTACAGAAATGGAGATGGGTATTGCCTGATGTGACTTCATATGCCCCGGCTTACTTTAACTTAAATAATTCTCAATTTTGAAAAGCAATGGAAGTCCTATTTTGTGGTACTTGTATATTTATATATCTGTTTATGGAAAGAAAAATCTGATATAAAAAATATAAATGATTATGCATGATTATTTAATAAAATCAATAGCTACATTTAATTTTTTTAGTTCTGTACTAATATTTAGGTGAGTTAAGGTCTGTCTGGACCTAAGAAGTCCCATCAGGTGTTGCCCAACTCAGCCTCTGTAATCTTTGAGCTTGAGGAACTAATTACCAGCTAGCTATCTGGGACGAGTGCTTTAAGAAGAAGTAAAATCTTCAGCAACTTTTGAGATGAACTCTTGGGATTTCTTAAAACAATTAAAACAACACTTCTTTTTGTCCACATTGTTAATTTGTTGAGACAGACTCATCTGGATTTATTTCCGATTTATTCGAATTTTTCATACATTCTCATTATATATTGAATGATTGTAGATGTAATTGCTTCTTTAATTTCTCAGCGCGATTTTGAATTTTTATGGGGCTTCATGATATAATTGCTCATGTCTAGAGATATCTATCTAGTTTTTGGTATCATTATCAGTTACTTCAAGATTTATGTAAATAAAATGTCAGACTTCAAAAATTATACGAAATTAACAATTACATATATATAGTATATATATTTGTTAATTTCGTTAAAATTTTTTTTTATATTATAATGGTTTCTCAATAGAATCTTTATTTCATAATTTGATTTATATGTATTTTACAACGTTTTTCTGAATTTCACTTGGTGTGAGTGTCATCAAATTTTCGATCGCTAATTTAACCAACTTCCCATCAAGCTAGAGCTTTGAAATTTTGCGAATCGTTCGTATTCACCTAACAATGCTATATTTAGACGTTTGCGAT
>BMAW01021593.1:249515-290704 GCA_019974015.1 Nephila pilipes | reverse complement strand
TATAATATATATATGTGTGTGTATATATATAATATATATATATGTGTATATATATAATATATATGTGTATATATATAATATATATGTGTGTATATATAATATATATGTGTGTATATAATATATATATATATATATATATGTGTGTATATAATATGTGTGTATATAATATATGTGTGTATGTATATATGTGTGTGTATGTATATAATATATGTGTGTGTATGTATTTGTTTGTGTATATATGTATGGATATATATAGACCAGTGGACCCGTCCCCCTCGATTAGAAACCCGGAGCAAGCCACATCCCTTGCCCCTCCATGGTTCATATCTGATTCGAATCGCATTCTTAATACTGTATTTTTTTATGCTTCTTATTTTTTTGTTCTGAATCCATCATTTTTATCCCACACATACTCCACAATTCCTTTTTTTCTTTGAACCACATAAAGGCTTAATTTGAAATATTAAAAACGAAAATTTGCACATGCATGGTTCTTTCAACGATTTAAAGACGTAGAGTGAAAAACAATTACAATTGCAATATCTGATATTAATCAATATATGAAATTTTAACACAAAATATTTATTATTTATTGCCAAAATGGCATTTTTAAGGTTTTTTTTTTTTTTTTTTTTTTTTTTTTTAACTTTTGCTGCATTTTAATTGAAAAACGTAATATTAAAAAAAAAAAAATTAAAGTCAATTCCTACTTAAGTCAACAGTTTTTCTTATATTTTAGTTACTTTTTATTAAGTAATTACAATTAATATAAATATGTATATACATATGACAGAATCACAATATTAAGTTTGAAAAGAAATTTTTTTTCAGCAATCTACATGCTTCGTCACTGATGGTATTTATTCCTAAATTTATATCCTGCTAAATATGTTATATAAGAGAAATTTTTTCCTTCCATATAAAACAAAAATTAATTATTTGAAAATCAAATAAAAAAATTTAATGCTTCGATCCGAAGATACTACGCTCTGAACGCTGTACCAAATCCGGCATGAAGATTCTACGTCGACGCTCTACCAAATTTGCCATTGCAAGACAAATGGCATAGTAGAAGCATTGGCTTGTTTCTTAATTCTTCCGGAAAATTAAATGATTGAATGCAGTTTAGCCTGGCGACAGGAATTACTTGGCGGTATTTTGCCAAATGTGGCTACCCTGGTCCGCTTCGCGGATTTAACGTTTATCCAAAATAAAAATCGGCAATTTTTGAAATCGCGCATACCAGTTGGGCTAAACTACATTTTCACGAATTAAATTTAATTCAATGAATTAATATTTGAAAAAAAAAAGTATTTTTTTCTTTTCTTTCCGTCTAAACCACAGTTAAATCTTGTTTGGCGCAGCATAGCCGCATCTGGCTTTTGCGCTAATAAACTTTACGTTCACTCGCACTCACTTGAAAACATGTACTAACATCAAGTGTCATCCACTACAAGTTTAAAAAATGTATTTGAACTTGAGTGGGATGAATAAAAAGTATTTTATTAACGATTGAAAATTTGAACAAGAAATATATAGGGAGATAATGTGAGCTAATAGTAGGGAATTTAAAAATGTCATTCAATGCTGTGAAAAAGTTTTCGAGAAACGTAAATGTGTTGTGTAATTCGATACTCTTGAAGCGCATTCAAAGCATATGAAATTATCAAAAAATAAATATAACTATTTAAGAATTCTTCTTCAATTAAATTTTTATTTTAAGGAGAACTAAACGGCATAAAATACTTTTTAACGTAAAATAGTGCATTATTTACAAAGGGTGTTCAAATGAAAAGGCACGAAGCGTCGTAACAACGTAGCCTTTAACATTTTTGCCAATGCCGTTATGGGAGAACGTATCGAACATCTAGGGATGCGAAAGGAGCCTCGGGGGGAAGGGGATCGGAGCATGCGCAGGAGAGAGCAGAGACTCTTATAAAGAGCTCCATTCCTTTGACGCAATTGTTAAATTTCTCGAGCACAGCAGAACCATTAACTCTGATGTATGCTGTGAGTAACTCCGAATCCTACGCAGGTCCATCAAGAACAAAATACTGGGGCTGTTCACGGAAGGTGTGGCTCTGCTCCACGATAACGCGTGTCCACACGTCTTCAGGGTCACACACGTGGAACTGGCCAAGTTCAAGTGAGGGCAGCTTAATCATCCGCCCCACAGCTCGGACATGTCGCCCTGTGATTTCCATGTGTTTGGACCCCTGAAAAAACTCCCGAAAGAGAAGCGCTTCAACTCGAACGACGAACTCAAGGACACTTTGGAGGACTGGGTCTCGTCGGAATTCTGGGAACAAGGAATCCTTCGGCTCGTTAACCAATGGAATCGTTGTGCTCAGGCCTATGGTGTAAACTTTGAATAAAGTCTTCAATTATACCCACAGTGTCGTTTCATACCTTTTCATTTGAACACCCCTTGTATACAAACTTGAAGTGATTAGCTAATATACCCAACTAATTACAGAAAAATTAAGTACCATAGCTACTTATATCTGAGATCCCAAAAGTAATATTCGTCATTAAATGTGTGCAAAAAAATACCTTGTTAAGTGCAATACCCGAGTCCTATAGCCTTATAAGTCCTTCACTGTTGAGGATACAATAGTATTTGTATTGTCATCAGAGTGATACGTGTATGCAAAATCTCAGCTCGATCGGATAAGTACAAATTTTACACTGGAAATACTCGTACCTGCGTATGAGTTTAGCTAGTTGTATAAAAGTTTGTCAAAAAAGAATCCAGAGTATAACTTATAATTGAGCATGCAATAAATAAATATCTTTCCCTTCCCCCTGATGTCATGATTTTACTATTGTAGACAATCCCTACGCAGCATCTTATGTCTGCAATACTTTAAAAGATATCAAATGAATTGATACATTTTAGTTTCGGAACTTTTTTAAAGCTTTTTGTCGCAATGTTAAATATATAGGACCCAACTCTTTCTCCGTGAGAGCAATTTTTCAGATAGAAAAATGATCCAACATTAATATTGCATTTGAACTTTGCCACTTTATAGACAATGACATAGTTTCAATTCTGCCAGAATCAATTTATTTTTTCCCACATACAGTCTGACTCCAAAAACACGATCTGTACAGTTGGATCATTTTTCTATCCGAAAAAGTGGCCTGATTTGGAGTAATACGAGGGTTGCTATTTATATTTCTGTCCTAATAATGAAAAAAACAAATATGTAGGATCGAAATTGGTTTTATTGTTTTTCAAAATATTCTCCATGATGATCAATACACTTTTGCATGCGTTTGAACCAATTTTCAAAGCACTTTTTCCAGTCCGATTGAGGTAACTCCAAAACATGCGTTTTGAATGCATCAACCGCTTCTTCGAGGGTCGAAAATCGTTGTCCACGTAATTTATTTTTGATGTGTGGGAATAAGAAGTCATTGGGTGCCAAATCAGGGCTGTACGGCGGATGACCCATCAGTTCGATCTTTCGCTCCGTCAGAAATGCCTTTGTTTGAGTCGATGTGTGAGAGCTCGCATTGTCATGATGAAGAATGATTCGCCTGTTCTTCTGCTTTTTTCGAATTTCTCCGATGACTTCTGGCAAACAAATGGTCGTGTACCATTCAGAATTGACCGTCCTGCGTTGCTCTAACGCCACTGTTGCCACATGACCGTTAATGCCGAAGAAACAGGCAATCATTTGTTTCGATGTGCTTCTTCCTCGAACAACTTTTGTTGGTTTTGCCTCATCTTGGAAGACCCATACAGTTGATTGCTGTTTTGTTTCCGGCTCATATGCATAGATCCATGATTCGTCACCTGTGTAGATGTTATACACAGCCTTTGATGTACCTTGAATGTATTTTTCCAACATTTCCTTGCACCAATCGACACGAGCCTTTTTTTGAGTGTTTGTCAGATTATGCGGGATCCAACGCGAACAAATTTTTTTTACGCTCAAATGTTCATGCAATATTTTATTGATGCTAGTCATACTAATGTCCAAAGACGCCTCTATCTCTCGGTATGTCACATGACGATCTTGCTTTATCAGTTCACGCACAGCATTGATCTTTTCTGGCACAACAACGGATTTTGGACGACCTGCACGGGATTCGTCCTGGATCGAACATCGACCACGATTAAATTCGTTATACCAATTTTTTACAGTGCTGTAGGATGGCGCTTTATCGCTGTATAAAGAATTAAGTTCATCGAAGCACTCTTGTCTTGACAATCCACGTCGAAAGTTATGAAAAATAATGGCACGGAAATGTTCACGATTCAATTCCATTTTTTGACAGAGAAGAACTTTTCAATTTACTGTCAACAACACAAATAAAGCTATAATGGTAAATCGTTTGCTGAATTTATGTTTAAAAATATCAAACTTTCGATTAAAATTGTCTGCGGTCGCCTAGCAACACTTACTGTTGCCAAGGCCAGAAATATAAATAGCAACCCTCGTATTCTTTAATATTACGCGACGGCGACCTTAAGAAAATTGTTTGTATGCAAAACATAGTTACAGTCTGACCTCGTGGATGCGTGGAAGTTGGGCCCATGGTTACTAATATTACATTGGATATATCAACCTGAAAATAAAGTTATTATAAAAAAGTCGCAGGACCTATTTAATAATATCCAAACTGCTTTTCGTGGGAGTCATGTCAGAGTTGTAAAGGTGATACAGTATTGTCTGTTATGAATATAGAACGAATACATACTTCGAAGTCAGAGACAAAAGTCACAGGAAAAATATATCTTCATTATGAAGAAGCAATTGACAATGTATGTGAATGTTATTTTATTTACTTTTCAGTGCATATAAGAATAGAAAAAGGCTTTATTCTAAAATTTCGTAACAACAGTTTGGTGCCCCATGGAGTTGCACGTGGGAACCTTCTCTACTCGCCCCCCCCCCCCCCCCTAGTATCACTACTGACTCTCACGAAACTCAATTCCAAAGATAGACATTCAAGATCAAATTACAAAGAGCGCAGAATTTCACCAAGGCAAAACGTACCACTACACACTTCCATACCTATTCTATCTGTGGGTATGCATCAGAATCTAATGTTTAACATATAACTTATTACTTATCTGATCGGAGCCAACTGGGTTCGAGTCCTTAGTAGAGATTTACAAGAGAGTTCAAATCTTTGATATTTGTTGATCTTTTCTATGTTCATTTCTAAACCTCCCTACTCAACGCAGGTTTGATACAAATGTCTCACATTGATAACTTCCGCTCATTATCTTTGCCATCAACCAACTTCGTATTTAATTATTCGTTGCTTTTAAATATAATTCTTCAAATCTTTTCAGTAATTCTTTTCTGATTTGCACAAATCACATTTCATTTATTGGTAGAAATATTCAATTCAAACAACATTACCTAATAGTCTCCAAGTGATGATGAAGGTGCAACGGCTCTCTTCAGCATCGAAGTCAGAACTTAAACATCTTAATAACAATCTCGAGAAGGAGTCTCTTTTGACCAAGTTGTTAAGGACACTGCAAAGAACGGGCGAGCTTTCTTTGGATCAAAGGTTCGAATCACCCCTTCACTCAAAATCAATCGAGCCAGTCTCCTCTCTGCCATGGGTAAAGAAACTATTCTTTTGAGTAATTGGAGGGGGGAGGGACACCAGCCACCGAAGTAGTGACCCAAGATGGGAACACTAGATGGCAACAGAAGCTATAATTACCGGTTGTATGCCCTCCCGATTTAAAAATTTGTTTCTATATGTCTAACTAAAACACCCACTCATAAGACACAACCAGTAATACATCGGCTACGACACATACGCCAAATAAATCCGCAATCTCAACTGGAGACAGTCGAGGACATCAAATGGAAACTATCTAAAATAGGACACTTAATACATGAAGAAGAAATGAATATCAAAAACAAACTTCTCTAAAATATCGTTCAGAAAGTATTATTATCTATTCGTATTATCACGAAGACACTGGAATGGGAGTATGCGATGGCTGTCTTCAATAACGATAAACAGCAGATAAAATACTTTGATAACTATACCGATAGAGAATTCTTTTTGACCTCGTTGAAAAGAGCACTGCAAAACTGGACAGGTTGAGACAGATTGAAGATTCGAGTCACCCACGTCACTCAAGGTCAATTAACCTCTTCTCTGTCTCAGAGATATAGAAAAAAAGCGGGGGGGGGGGATAATGCCAACCGCCGGCAAGGGGAAAGCAGGGTAGAGAGAGAGAGAGAATCCACATTACAAACTTATTTTTCAATATACACATCAAGAATGTGAATTGTGTGAGATGCGCCATTTTCGGTTTTCTTATTACATGGAAAATATACATAAGGAAAATTTTCTGCAGAAAGAAACAAGGTTAATAACCCTTTTCCTAAACATTCCTAATGACTCAATTTAATATGCGGAGTAGAGACCCATTGAACAAACACAAATTACAGAAGAGATATTTTGTTCATTTCACCGTTTCCCCCGTCGTTAGAAGAACTATAAAGAAGACAGGAAAGGATTACGCTTTAATCTCTAGCTTTCAGAACACGGACAGAAGAAGAAGAAAAATCATTACTTCCAGCGTAGTTAATTTGTCAAGAGCATTTCTGAAAAGAGTGATGCTAACTGCCAGTGAAAAGTTGGCACTCGGCAATACCATCTCTTTCTCTCGGAGAAGCTTCAGAAGAAAAAGTTACTACTTTTTTTTTCTCTTGTACCCTTCTTAATCTTTATTCTAAGGGCTCTCTACATAACAATACTCTCCACCAACGGCGAATATAAAAGATTAAAACAATGCGATGGCGAAGAATTTTAGTTTGGTTATAAAAAAAAAAAAGAATGTTTTTCTCCCACTTTGCGCTCTGTTGAGTTTCGACAAAAGCTTTCGTGAGACACTCCTTCGTGGTGTAGAGGGTTCAGAGGATACTTTGAATCTTTTAAGGGTATACAAAAGCCGTGATGTAATATTGGGATGCGATGGGAGCATAATAAAAGGAGTGATCTTGTTATGCTAAAGAAGAAGCGTTTGTATTCTGTTTGTTTTGGTCTGTACTTACTTAAAAAGATTGTTTTCGGAACGCGAGAGGTAAGCATAATTTGTAGCAGAGAAATAAGAACTGAAACTGGTTTTGGAGTTAATTTATGCTGTATACTTGTATATTTTGAGTTATTTTCTGCAATACACATTCAGAAATATAACGATTGTGACTGAGATTGTTTATTAACATCGCACTGAGAAACAACACGAGGGCTATTGGCGACGGACCTCGTAATTTTAAGCCTCAGTCAAGTGAAGAGGGTGATACCTGAATTGTTAAGGAATCGTTCTTCCTTCTTCTGAAAAGAACATAATGCATTCATCATCCCGAATTTCAGTTACCATGTCTTTTCTAGTCATTTTCTACGTCTTTGGAACAAATTCATCTCAAGCAACTCATTTTTTTAAATGTTGCTTGGCTTCTAGTGCGTAATGATGAGTTATGTGATCAAGTGACTAGGATGACACCAGAGCTGTACCTCCCTCTTCAAAATTCCGTACCATACTTTATGGTGAACTTAGGACCTCGACTAGATTTAACTGGCATCAACCCCAATACACGGCGGGTCTTTAGTAATTCGGTGGTCAGTGGATTTCCGACCCCAAGGAGGGGGAGAGAGTTGATGACCTTGATGCGTCAGCGTTGTTTCAAACCCTGGACCAAGGGGTCCGAAGTTGACGGTCCTACTAATCAGGCTGAAAAGATATCTCATCTGGCTGGTTGAGTAAGACCTCTTAACATCTAACGTTGTTGTTCTTGAAGAGAGTCGCTGCAAGTAATAGCATCAGGGCTCGCACTCACGACTGGAAGAAATAACAAGTCCTCGACCATGATAGCTAGGCTACAACAACAACGGAAATTTTACAAAGATGGATAAAATATAAAACATACTTTCTTAGTAGCGGTAACCGATTTTTATATGTTTAGCCACAGCAACCATAATAAGTTATGTAAAATTTAAATAATTGTTTAGCGTCGTTGTATTCCTCATAAGTTCATTTATTTATTCGCTTGATTTCCCTGAAACAAAGTGGAGTTGATTGGTTTTATAAACGTCGGGTGAAAAGCAACACGAGGGCTATTGACGACGAACCTAGTAATTTTGAACCTGGGTCAAGTGATGAGGATGACACCTAAGCTGACATCTCTCTCTCCTAATTTCCCCACATTCTAATGGGAGGACTTAGAGCCTGGCCAGATTTAACTTGCATCGACCCTTCTACACGACGGATCTTTAGTGGCATCAAGGTTTGAATGCACGACTCGATAAAAACTGCCGTCCGCGACTATGACCTCTAGGCTTCCGTGGCCACCATTCTGTTAGGGAATGGCATAAAAAAAAGAGAAACTTCTCCACTGAAAGCAAAACTCAGTTTTTGTTTGAAACGTTCTCGCTGCTGTTGTTTGCAATTGTGCATGTCGATTTTCGACATAACCGACGAACAATTACCGCAGTGTACTATTCTAATGCTTTGGAGAAGATTGGAACAGCACATCGGTGTGCACGGCTTTTTGCTATTCTCAAAGTTCTTCAAATGTTCTTCACAACTGGTGTATCAAAAAAAAAAAAAGGTTAAGGGAACTTCATTGGACAACACTTGAACATTCTCCCAAAAGTCTTGACAGCACCTTCGATCCAACATTTGCTTCAATCCCTGAATGAAGAGTCGGAAGGAAAATGATTTTCATCAAAAGAAGTTAAATTGGTACGCCACTGGTTCTCTATGTGTGTTGTACACGTTTCTGACTTCAATTTATCATAGAGGATTAAAAAAGAAAAAGAAAAACTTCCCATTTGAAAAAAAAAATACACAGATCTCTTAAAAGAGAACATACGGTAAAATAACATTGGCGTAAATTAGGTTAATAGCATAAAAAAAAATTCCATCTAAACTATCTATCTACTTTTTCTTTTAAACTTATTTATCCGTTAACTTGTAATAAAGTGAGAAATTCATTTTGAACATTTACTCAGCAAATAGAGGAAACTCAATTAAATCCGATTTCTTCTAAATAATATTGAAAAATATTTATAGATTATTAGTATATACAAATTAAGAGAATGTGTGTCCTATCAAATATAATCAATCACTTTTCTATAACTAATCAACACGATCAGAAATCTTTTATTTTCTTATCAAAATCAACACAAATAAGCCACGTGTTGGTGGAGCGCGCCATCTAGTAGAAAACATCTTAATTATTTTGCAAAGCAGTATTTCGAAAAAGATCTTTTTTTTTTTAAAAAAAAAAAAAAAAAAATATTTATATTTGATCCCACCTCGTATTGAATCAAAAGGAAAAGTACAACCGTAGGTGATGTTTCTTCATTTAATTACCAAGCGCCTTCACTAATCCAACAACTAAACTCAGCAAACGGGTGGCCGCGATAGCCAAGTGGTCATGATTGCGGAATTTCAGCTGGTTTCGTTTTCGTCGAGCCGTGGATTGGGTCTGTAGTGCCATTTAAGTTCCGCCGTATAGCAGAACTGATGCACATTGAATCTGGTCGAGGTCCCGATTCCTCCCTTTGGCGTGTGGTGTGAACTTTTGGAGAGAGAGGTGCCAGCTCAGATGTCGTCTTCGTCACTTGATCGAGGTTCAAAATGACGAGGTCCGTCGCCAACAGTCTCGTGTTTCTTCTCAGTGCGACGTTAATGCAGGGTGATTCATAAAGAAGTATATATATGAATATGGTGGTACGTGTCTTAGACTGTTACTGTTTTAAGTTACAGTCAAAGACACGCACCACCTCAGCGAATCGTACGATACATGTACTCTTAAAATGTGTGTCTCGTTCCTGACGGAAGTGACGTAGAAATAGTGTGCGTGTCATATGACTAGTCAGTCGAAATAGCTTCGTCTACTAGTGGAGAAGGCTTTTTGTTTTCTTAAATTTCGCAAAACGGAATCCTCAACTGTTGTGCAACGGCATTTTCAATCACGATTCGGGAAAGAAATTCCAACTAGAAAATATGTCTTTCAATGGCATGAAAAATTTAAAACTACGGGCTGTTCACAACACAAAAGTAAAAGTCCTGGATGATCGAATGTATCGCAAGAAGTCGCCGTTAGAGTTTGCACAGGCATTCAACGAAGCAAGGGAAATCAACGCTGGGGGTGAGCCATGAAGTGCAGATTTCGCAACCCACTGTCTGGAGAATTTTGGGAACGAAGCTGAAAATGATTCAATACAAAATGCACATGTTGCAAAATCTGAGTGACATGGACAAGCAAAGCGTTTTGAATTTTGTGCCGATACGCAATTTTGTTTTGAAAATGTCAACTTTGCCGATCACTTAGCTTTCACCCATGAAGCAACATTTCACATTAGAGGGAAGGTAAACAAGCAAAATGTTCAATTTGGGGGAACAGGGAAACCACAAATTCACAGAGCAACACGTGCAAGATTCCCCTAAGGTAAATGTGCTCTGTGCAGTGTCCAGAAAGAAAGTGTTCGGCTCCTCCTTTTTTCACGTGCAACCTGTCACGGGAGTCACTTTTTTGGATATGTTAATTCTTTGGTTGATGCCACAATTGCAGGATGACATGGATAGCTTCATTTTCCTATTGGATGGCGCATCACCACTGTGGTCGGCCTACGTGCTAGGTTACCTCGCTGAATCCTGGATACCCTGATCGATGGATTGGAAGAGCCGCGGACTACAACATGACACTTACCCAATGGCCCTCAAAAGTCCTGACTAAACCCCTTGTGATTTCTTTTTGAGGGGATACGTAAAAGACAAGGTATTCATCCCACCCCTTCCTGTTGATCAAGCGGAGCTGAAACAGCGTATCACAATCACTGTCGATGGACTTGATTCAGATACCTTAACAAAACGGAAATGGATTACCTACTGTGACTAAGGATTGACACATAGAACACCTGTGGCTAAGGAATCCCACGTAGAACACTTGTGGCTAAGGAATCCCACATAGAACACCTGTGACTAAGAAATCCCACATAGAACACCTGTGACAGTCTCTAACAAAACAGTTGAATCACAAATAAGCCCATACAATTCTGTTTCAGGTAACATATAATGTCTTACATTATTCTTGATTATAGTGTATTGAAACAGTATACTTGTATCAATCATCCTGTAAATTCAATCAATCATTATCAATTGAACAATCATGACGTGGATTCGAGTCCTAATTCCACGAAAGACCCGTCGTATAGATGGGCTGGTACGTGTCAAGGTTTCCAAGTCCTTTAAAATCAACAAAACTACCCTCCTTTCCCCTAATTTTTTAGCAGCACATCTGGTTGGAAGGTTTGGCTCTAAATTTCAGATCTGATATCCGGTTACGTTTGAGGATATTATGAATTTTATGGATGTTTCAGAGTTTAAAGTTGGAATGTTAAAAATTCTACAGTTATTTCTGGTCACAAATTACTTTCCCAACTAATTCATCATCAAATCACTTCATGAACGTAGCACTGAGAAGCAACATGAGTACTACTGAAGATGGGTTTCGTCATTTTAAACCTCGATCAAGTGACGATGCCGACACCAGAGTTGATACCTCCCAAATTTCCACACTACGCTAACGGGAAGACTTGGGATCTCAACTAGATTTAACGTGCATCAGTCCCGTTATACAGCAAGTCTTTTGTGGCATTGGGACTCTAACCCACGACTCGACGAAAACAACTTCAACCACGAGTCCGAACCATGACCGGGCATTCAAAACACTTGAATAATTTCCCTGATTATAGGAGAACAGATTCTCGAAATATAAAAGGAAATTAGTGAATTTTTTACAACATCCCGTAACAAAAAAAAAATCAAACTTCTAAATTGAACTAACTTCAAACTGAGAAAAAAATTTGGAGGTGTTATGTGCAAATGTTATTATGTGTTTGGTTATTTCTACTTTTAATTTGAATTACAATTATTATTACTATTTTGCATCAGTGCATTATGTTAAAAATCCTTATGAAAATTTTAAATTAAGATAATGATTGAACAATCTGTCATTGTCGTAACCATTGTTAATTACATTTTGCAAAAGTTTTACTTGTATGTGTGTGTGCGTGCGCGCGCGCTAAAAATTAGAGTTCCCCAAGGGTTATTATTATACTATTTTAAGTCTTTACAAGTATTGAATACGTTTTTCTTAAACTTTTATTTGTGTTGATGCCAGTGTTTTTTATTCGTTGAGGCTCTTTTTTCTGTTCAAGGTAAGTTTTGAAATTTTTTACAAATACTCGTACTATCGTATATGTTCAATAAAAGTTAGTATTGATTCATGCTTGAGAACTCGAGATATTTTTTTTAAAATGTCAAAGTTAATATTCAAACAATTTTTGGCTTAGCTACAAAAATAATTATTAAAATTCAAATAAGAGTCAGATTTGCATTTCCTTATTAATTTTTGTTCCACATAATCGAAGAAACATAAATAACCTTAAATAACTAAAAAAATATTGAAAATTGGATATTTTATAGAGTTTGAAATTTTTTTAAAAATGTCATTATTTTTTTAAAATTTTAAAATAATGGCTAGCAAAACTTATTTTTTTCAGAATTAAATAAATTTAAATTTAAATCTGGAAAAAAGCCTTTAATTACTTTTAATACATATTACGACCCACACCCACCTCAAAAAATGAGAAAAGGATTCATTATAGAAGTTAAAGAAAATTAAAGAAATTCTTCTTGTTAACGGGGCGTGGAAGCTTTAAAAGTGGAGTGTCAACTTGGATGGGGTGCGTTCATCACTTGACCTTGCATCAAAATGACGAGGCCCGTTGCCAATAACCTTCGATATGCTTTTTAGAGCGATGTTTATAAGCAATTAATCAATTGTTAATGCATGTTTTATACAACATTTACGTAAAAAGATAAAAATTGTTATTGTTCATCTTTTTAAGGTTTATGCATATTGATTTTTGTTTAGGAATAATAGAGGTTTTTTTTTTCTTTTTTTTTATTATTATATCTTAACAAAATCTTTGTATTAATGCTTTATTTTACCTTGTCCATTCATTCGTAGAAAGGTATTACTCTTGTTGACTACATGTTTTTTACAATATTTTTTTATTCATCCATTAAATGCTTATAAAAGGAATGAAAATGAAAAGAAAGGAAACACAAAAAAGGAGAAAGAAAGAGAAAACAAAAAGGATTTTAGAAACCTAGAGAATTAATCGCTCTAGATTTTGAATATCTATTTTTTCCCTCGCCATAAAATCCAATTAATACCTGCACTTTCGCATATAATATTCAATACCACAAAGATTTTATTTAAATTAAGATAGCTCAAAAATTCTAATACAATAAAGAGTGAATTGTCTTTTATGCGTCTTCAAAATTTAGTTGTAATTGGACAAAAAGAATAAAATATTTTTAATTTATTACTATAACTAGTAATTTAGCTGAATTAATTCAAGATAAGCTTTTGAAATGCACTTCAAAAAACGTTCTACTCTTTCCATTACCAATCCAACTGTATTTCAATCTTATGATTTGTTTATAATTACGCATTTAAGTCATTATTGAAATATTCTTAAGAAAGTTTCTCCGCAGTTATTAATTTTGCGATCGAGATATTCAATTATATATTTCCACTTGACTTTTCTCTATTTGAATGTAAGACTCATTTTTATTGATTCGAGGGAGAAAAAAAAACAGCTTTTATTAAGAAATCGTAATTAATCAATTACTAATTTCATCCAATTTTTTCATTTGATTAACGTACAAATAACGAAAAAAATTCATTTACTTTATTAAAAAAGATAAGACTTTTAAAAAAATTATAAAATAAGACTCGGATAAAAACTCGGGGGAATAATGACAGATTTACGGGGTTGGCTAAAAAAGTATTTGTATTTGAAAACTTGTGTTTGACACTCGCAGTTACTCAATACTTATTTATTGACTATTTTTCAATCTGCCTATTTCTGTCCGACACAAGGTCTGAGAATCAAAGCCAATATATCTCGTAATTTTGAAACAAGGGGTGTGGTCATAGTAGTCGAATGGTCACGGTCCTGATATCTCGGCCAACATACTTTCCGTCGAGTAATGGATTCGAATCCTGATTCCATTGAAGAGCTTCGTGTAGCGGGATTCATGCACGTTAAATCTGTGGAGGCTATAGGTCCTCTCGTTAGAGTGGTAAAGAGGATTTACTGATTGATCGATAATTTATTAACGTTGCGCTTAAAAGACACGGGATGGCTATTGGTTATGGGTATGATAATTTTCAACCACATTAGGGCCGCGATAACCTAGTGGTCAAGGTCGTGGACTTGCGACCGGCGGTTTTCGTTCAGTCGCGAGTTCGATCCTTGGCCGCTAAAGACCCGCCAAGGATCGAATGATGGGATGATGCACGTTAAATCTGTTCGGGGCCCAATGTCCTCCCGTTGGCGTGGTGTGGATGTTAGGAGAGGGGGGTGTCAGCTCAGGTGTCGTCCTCGTCACTTGACCGTGGTTCAGAATTACGAGGTCCGTCGCCAATAGTCCTCGTGTTGCTTATAGTGCGACGTTAATTAAAGCTAAACTTTCAACCACATCAGATGATGAGGACGACACCTGAGTTGGCGCCTCCCTCTCCAAGCTTCAACAACACGCCAACGGAAGGGATTTAGAGTCCCGAACAAATTTAACGTTCATCCATCTTCCAATACAGTGGGTCTGCAGTAGAAACAATACACGATTCGATGTAAATATCATAAAATTACGCGAAGACAAAATTAAAATATTGAAGAATACATATAGAGCCCAGCTTGCGCTGAAAGAAATGGTCCGCATAAAGCTATATGTGAATAGCATTTTAAACATTGTCTTGCTATATTCATCCTTTCTTTTTAAAGGTAAGTAACGGCATTGAAACCCCGAGATACCCGAGAGATAGCTTTCTTTCCCATGAGATTTACTGTCTTAGGTGATATGTGACGCGCGCCTCCGTGATACCCTATCGATTTGTTTCTTATTTAAATCTTTCTTTTTGTTAACGGATTTTTTTTTTGGCCCCTCCTTTCTTAAGTCTACATCAACAGTTCCTGAATAGGGATATGCCTAAATCAAGGAGTACTCTAGATGCCGTTAGGGAATAGCGAATGGGGAACAGTTATTGTGGTCACCCAACTAAAAAAAAAAAAAAAGAACTGAAGATTTAAAACAATTTTAAAAAGTAAGTAGATGTTTTTACTAACATTATCGATTGTAATGATATCCTTCCTATCCATAAAATCTTTAGTGCAAGAGGGGTAACGTCCGTTAGACGAACTGGCTTTTCCTTCTCCCACCCGTGCCACCCTAGAGAGGCAACGGGTGGAGCAGGCCGGAACATGCATAACTTGCTTTAAGAATAAGTATTGAAGCAAATTAAACGCAGCTCCCAATTTGGGGTTGTGTTTATCATCTTTTAAGCCTAATTTTTTAAAATTTTGTGATTCAATACAGTCCTAAATATCAGTAGTCGGCCTTCTTTATAAAGGGACCTGAGCGCAAGCAACCATTTGGGACCCTAAATTTTTTGTAAGGTTAGGAAAAAAATTACAAATTCGAGCATATATTACTGCTGCATGTTTATTTAATGCGTGATTTTGTTATTGATAGTACATTAATTTCTTTATAAAAATTACGATCACTGCAATTTCTTTTTCGATGCTCAATATTAGCAAGAGCATTTAAGCGTTCTACACACATGCTTAACTAAAAAGTACAGTTTAGGTGAAGTACTAGACAATCCCCCTAATCAAATAACAAAAACTGACCATTCGCATCATCAAGAATTAGTTTGAAAGAGAGAGAGAAAAGATTGTCGAAATTCATACATCCATAATAACGTTTACGATAAAATGAACTTAACGTCATTCTGACAATGATAGAAATATTGTCAAGTTTTCCTACGCAAGAGTAAATTATTTTAGTTCTGGATCATGTTGGGCCCCCTCAATCACGTGGTCCCGATGCATACCATCCGCTGCACCCCCTAGATGGCCGGCCCTGTAAATATCCTATTAATTTATCTTTTTACCAATCTTTGTATGCAATTTGTTTTTGCTTACTTCTAAAATAAAAAATGAGTGCGGTAGCCTAGTGGTCATGGTCGTGGACTCGCGGCCGAGGTTGATTTTGTCGCGTCGTGGTTTCGAACCCTAATGCCACTAAACACCCGCCGTATAGTGTTGGGCTGATGCACATTAAATCCGGTTGAGGTCCTAAATCGTTCCATTGACGTGGTGTGGAAGTGTTTGCAGAGAGAGGGGGGCAGAGCACATATGTATCGTTCTCGTCACTTGATGGAAGTACAAAATGATGAAGTATACACCAATAGTCCTCGTTTTACTTCTCAGTGTGATGTTAACAAACAATCAAATCAATCACAAATAAAAAACTAATGATTGGGAAAAAAAAACCATTTTATTTAATTTTACATACGTCTCTTCTTTGGAAAAGTTTTCCAAATATGTAATGTTTGAAACGGATTGGACAGGAGGGGGGGAGAGTGCCTCGAGGATTCAGGGTGGGATGTAAGCAAGCTGAAAAAATTTAGGAACTGCTGCTCTAGATCGCAGATTGTACATTATTTGGCGCAGCATAACCAGATTTGAGCTTTCAACTTTCACTCACTCACTCACAACCAGGTATTTAAAATGTCAACATATTATAAAAATCAATTAAACTCAAGTATAAAGAATTAATTGTCATATATTCGTAGAATGCAGACACATGAAGAATTTGTTAACTGAAACTCTTCGAAACCAATTGTTTATTCTCAGATTTTTTGTCCCCATATTATTCCTCTGAATAATCGTGATTGAGAAACACCAAATAAAATTTAAAAACACGTAATTAATCGCTGGTGTTATATATTTCTCTAACTGTTTTGAATAGCTTCCTTTGCATTTTTTGAATGCGTTAATGAAGCAAATTACACTGCTTCTGTAAAAGGAAAAAAAAAAAAGGCAGGAGGCGACACAGTTATTTCGAGTGTATGACATTCTTGATCGATTACCGCGAAAAATACTTTTTTCTCTCCCGATGTGTAAAGGTATTTATAAAAAGACGTTTCTGTGAGATAATTATACAAACGAGCTCCCTCTCGCTCTAATTTGCTGTTTTCTTCTAGTGCTTCAGTTACAAATTGCCAAAATGTAATTTTCTTAACGAACCCCTATGAAATTAATCATAAAGACATGTTTAACAAAAGAAAAATGCAATGACTTGGATTGTATTCATGTATTAGATATACCGGAAAGTTCTGTCTGAGAAGTGAAAGAAAAACGTTTTTATACATTTCATATTTATTGTGTAATATAGTTTCCGTCGTTACTTATGACCTCTAGCCAGAGTGATGGGTATTTGTAAAGATTATTTTTATAAAATGTCTTATCTTGTCGAAGAACTGAAGCAGTACATGGTTGACATCTGCTTCAGTTTTGAGTCTTTTTTTTTTTCTTTCAGAAAATTTTGTAGGAAGAAAAATAGTTGATAATCAATGGGTGCTGGGTCTGGTAGATGTAGGGTAGATGCGACACAACTGGGATTTTCTAACGACTCGCCAAAGCAACATGAGATCTGGCATTAATATGTGATTCCTATTGAAGTCGTAGGTCTCTTCTTGGAGTGTTTTGTTTGTATTGTCCATTTGTCGACAGTATCTCACCGAATTGAGTTTTTCGTTAGATTAAAGGATCGTAATGTGTTGGTCCTTGGACGTTCTGCCTTATCCAGGCTCAAGTATAGCTTAGAGGTGGAGGAGAAGGTTCTCCGGGCTCACAGTCTGCTCTCTTTTTATTTTATTAAAACATTTTTCTGAATTTCACTTGGTGTGAGTGTGTGTGTGTCATCAAATTTTCGATCGTTAATTTAACCAACTTCCCATCAAGCTAGAGCTTTGAAATTTTGGGAATCGTTCGTACTCGCCTAACAATGCAATATTTAGACGTTTGCGACAAGTTTTAACTAATATTTCAATAATTTTAATAAGTCAAAATATTCTTTCCTCTCGGCGCTTTTAGGATTGAGGAACAAATTTATTTCCCCCTCTGGGAACACCGGGCACTCCCCACGCCACATGAGGTATCGTAAAACTAACAAAGGGGTGATAGTAAGGGTTGCTGACTTTCAGTCAGTAATCATTCGCTAGAAAGAAAGATTCCAATATTTGGCGCCGTGTCTTATCACAATAATTTTTTCTGAATTATGGCTCCCCTTTTTTTAATAGAATGACTTACAAACTTTCAAATGCATGTTTTGATTTTATGAGTATTATGAATTTTTTAATACGCTCACAAATGTCTCTTTTTAAGTGAATTTTAAAGTTAAAAATAACTAACAGTTTTAACTAATATTTCAATAATTTTCTTTAATAAATTTTTCCACCATATAAAAACGTTGTTTTTAAAAAAGTTGATTTTTATATCGAATTATTTTACGATGCGTTCGTAAGTAATCCACTTTCCATCACTAGTTATCACCCAGTTCAAAAATTGTTCGTCTCAGTTTCGAGTAAGCAGAGATGTGCATATGAAGACTCGATTAAGCAATCTCCCTTACCTTATGAGTTAGTTACTAATCTCGAATATTTACAGACTAATCGTCTATAAATATTCGAGTAATGAAGGGAATTATATTGTTACACTAAATATTATTTAGTGCATAAAGAATGTATTATTTTCTTTCACTTTTCAAAATTCACAGAACTTACCGGTAGACTCTATAGGATTTTGTTTTCCCTCAATGAAACTGACAAACAAATCATTCCGGTATATATTTATTTATGTTTGCGTTTATACGAAGATTGTTTTGACATGATTCAACATTAGCAAATGTCTAAAAAAGCAAATTTGGAAATGTGGAACAGTATTGTAAATAAAGACAGAACTCTATCCTTGAAAATATAAACTTTTCGAAGAATATTAAACATAATGAGGATAAGCAATTTTCATCGAATGCGCATTGTTTCGTTTAAAATTAAACACTATAATCGTTGGATGGTCACCTTCTTTGGGTAAGTACAGGACTCCAAAGTACTCTATAGATTTTTTTTCTTTCACATGTAGTTTACAGTTTTTGGTAATTACAGATGACGAGACTCCGGGATACTCAGGCGACCCCTCTTTTCGATCATCTTTCTCAACCAAATTTCATCCTTTTGTGGGTCTAAATTGCAGTTTAAACAAATGTTTTATGCAGTATTGCTACACTTGAATCTTGTGTTATTATACATTCAATATATATATATATATATATATATATATATATATATATATATATAATTCTAATTACCCCATTCACTCTCAATCATTAAATGATTATTAAGTAATCATACCTTAATTTTATTGATAGTAATGACTTTGTACAAGGTCCTCTCAACTTATGACCGAGTTCCATTCCAATTAATATGTCCTGAAACTGGTTTGTTTTTCCTACACTATTTCCATTAAATTGGGTTATAAAATTGTACATAAAAAAGTAAAAATTTAATCTGTGTGCGTATAATTATGGTACATAACATGAAAAAAATGCGTAATATATAATCTATTTTTACACACAGAAACCAACATATACAACCAGAATTACGTACGTTTCCTTACTTATTACTATTTATTTATTTTTTATGTTTGTTAATGACATAGGTCTAACTCACTAAGTAATTTGTGGAAATCCAAAAAATAAATACCGATTTTTTTAAAATTTTGTATATTGGACTTGAAGTATATATTTTATAGACAAGAATGACTTTGTACAAAGTTAAAATCGCGTTCCGTTCCAACTAATAGACTGGTTTATATTTTTCAATGACGGTTAGTTGTTGTAGCGACTTTTTCGATAATTATTTTCTACCTCGTGAAGAAAGTTGACCTTGGGGTGAAGTAAACAGGTTCGAACTTCCCACCTTTCGGTCCGAACAAAATCTTGCCGTTTCGTCTTTTGCAGTGCCTTTAACAACCAAGCCAGCATGCTCTTCTTGTCCGGTCTATCGTTAAAACATTTTAAACTTTCTACTCTATTTTCATTGAAATAGGCTGCAAAAATTGTACAGATAAGACCCAATTTTTTTACCCTTATTATACAAACAATCTATGTTCGCATATATATTGTACATTGAGAACAAATACGAAAAAGTATTATATTGTACGCAGTGAAAAGTAACCAATAAATATTTCTTTCTTTCAGCTGAATATTTTTACACTTAATCTTCCTTCCTTACTATTATTATGGGTTACTTTTTTTTGCAGTCGCAAGTGTGGATGGTGGTTTGGCGCATGAGTCATAAATATTTAGGTGATTACGCTCCAGGAAAGTTGGAAACATGGTAATACTCAGCACTGTATTTCACTAAGCAATTTGTGTAAATCCCGAAAATATATACTGAAAGAAAAAAAAAAAATATTGTGCATTATTTACTAAGCAATTTGCGTAAATTAGAGAAATATATCTAAAAGAAGAAAAAAAATTGTGTATCACATTTCACAAGCCTGAATTTTATTGAATGTCTATTCTGCTTAGTTCCGGTCCAACAAATGAATTTATTATATAGTAGGATTTACATTTTTCCAACACTGTTTCCGCCCAAATTGGTCTTAAAAATTGTTATAAAAACGCAAAAATTCAATCTGTGTACGTATGAATATTGAACATAATGTGTACGCTATTCTACAATTTCGGAAACTTTTTGACTCTATGAATGAAATAATCTTTATTTACTAAATTCATTTTTTTGTAGTTGTACGTATGGATGGTCGTAAGTCGAGAAGAAAGTGTATTTAAGTGATGATACTCAATGGAAAAGAGAGTAATTCATTATGTTGTGGCTTGTATTGATTGATTGGTTGGTTTAATGGGATATAAAGCAAGCAATTACGGCAATTATCTCTCCACCTTATACGTAAAATTATTCAAAGAAATGAAAAATAAATAAACAGTTACTCACTGTTGGAGATTCCGATTAAAACTATTTTTAAAATGTGATCTGTCGGAAGATGAATTGAACATTTTCCCACAGTTGTTGACTATATTTGTTTGAATGAAATCGAATGATACAATTTAAAACGAGTTGGCGTGGTGTGGAAGCTTGGAGGGGGTGCTTGCTCAGGTGTCTTTCTCATCACTTGACCGAGGCTCAAAATGAAGAAGTGCGTCGTGAATGGCCCTCTTGCTGCTTTTGAGTGAGACACTTATTTGCAATTAATCAATCGTCAAGGTAATGCATTTTTAAAAAATTGTTGAGTATTGTAATTCCACTGTTCGAATTTTGGTTTGTTGTATTTTTGTTGCATTATTTACATATTCAGATATACAGTAAGCAATTCTATCCCTATTTGCGATTTCGTTAAATTGCTCATCTATATTCTATATATATATATATATATATATATATATATATAAGCGAAATACCACTGACTGACTCATCACGAAATCTCTAAGACTATTCAACCGATTGACTTGAAATTTAGCAGAGTTACTCATTTTGCGATGTAGACGCTCACTAAGAACGGATTTTACGGAAGTCTTATCCAAAATGTAATTTTCATCCGTTAATCTACTCTTACCCATCGGTTATGTTATTTTTGGCGACTTTATCGCCAAAAATCACATGACCGACGCCAAACGGAATATATATATTTTAAAGTTTACTGTATATTATCACCAATTAAGTTTACTTGGTGAGATTTGTGCGTGCGAAATGGAAAAATACCAAACAATTTAATATTGAAGCGCTGATGGAGAATTGGCAAGATTTTGGCGAAGGGGCACTTTATGTGAAATTCCGTGCATATCGAAAATAAATGAGATTGGAATCCCTCGGTTGGTGAAAGTGTGGTTTAGCTCCAAAACTTATCAGGATTTTGAAATATACTAAAATGGCGACTTTTTACGGAGTAGAGCACACGCAAGACAATCTATATATATATAAGCGAAATACCACTAAGAAGTTCTAGATAACCATTATTACAGATAATCAATTTCCTAAAATTTTAAATTTAGATTTTAATTGTCGTTTAAAAATTGAAATTTTCTTGATATTTTCCGTTTAGGTTCCAAAATATAATATTATCGGCTTCCCAGCGAAGCGGGCTGGTTTCAGCTATTTTATTTATAAAAACCTTTGAACTCTAAGCGAATTAGCGTAATTCGTGCAACAACTACTTAAAGTTTCATCACATCTGGTTTGTTTCGGTATTTGTAACAACTCGTATATCATACCAATAGTAAAACGTACGTGAGTAAATTGAGTTTCAATAAACCGTGTGAGTTAAGGAAATACGTGGAAACGTTTTATTTTTTACATTTTTAATAGGCGATAGTGTGACGAGCATGTGCTGTTTTCAATCAGAGTAAGTGAGTTATGATACGCAATTTACTGAATCATTTTACCTCAAAAAGTTGATGGTTATAGGGTAAATAAGTTTCCAGATACTCATATGAATCACACTCAGTCTATAAAACAGCGAAACGTAAATTACATAACTGAAACTGAAATAAACCATCACTCAAATGCAACTTACATAAACAATCCGATGCACGTGTTACTTATGAAGGCGCGTGCGTAATAAGATGAAGAATGTGGAATGTTAATTTCCATCTACTGATTGCGAAATTTATTTCGTGCGGTTTCTTTTTTCTTTTTTTTTTTTTTTTTTTGGTGGGTTTTTTTTTTTTTTTTTTTTTTTTTTTTCGTGGTATGTAGAAAGAATTTTTTTCCAATTGACTGTGAATTATAACTTTTTGTTATGTTTTAAAAAAAAGTCGATAGCAATAACGTATATGATCAGAAATTGCTATATTTTGAGTGAAATTCGAGTAAAACAGTACATAAATCGGCTGCTTAATGATTTTCATGACGAAGAAGTAAATAAACATGTTTTGATTGTTTTATTAACGTCGCGAGGCACGTAAGCTATTGGCGACGGAAGACCCTTGCGGTGGCCGGGAATGACAGAATAGTCTCACTGTAGCTCATGCACGTCGTAAAAGGAGACTAAAATGTGTACCCAACGTCTGGGGATATAGCCGGGCACCCTCCCCCTGGGGATTATATCAGGATGCCTTCATTAGGTAGATATCGGGGGACCTCAGGGACTTGCCTTCTTCAGGTAAGTAAGGGTATCATGACCCCGAAGCAACCTAGTGATCTTTTTCTTTCCCATGGAGTTTACTGCCTTAGGTAAACACGGGTGACGCACCCCCGGGTTACTCTAGCGATCCTTCTCTATTTTCGACTTTCCTTCTTGTCAACCAATTTGTCTTTTCTTCAATTTCTTCTCGTCTAGACCACAGTTAAATCTTGTTTGGCGCAGCATAGCCATATCTGTTTCTTGCGCCAATAAATTTTACTTTCTCGCTTGACGCTTCTTGTTGATCAATCTTTTTTCATTGTTTTACAGTCTAGATTACAGATTTACCTTGTTTGGCGCAGTATGGCCACGTCTGGCTCTTGCGCCAATAAAACTTCACTATGATCATCATCATTGGCGATGGAACCTCGGTAAAATGAGGAGGACGATTGGTCGTTTTGAACCTTGATTAAGTGAGGAAGGCAATATCCGAGTTGCATCCCTTTCTCCAAATTTTCTCGTCAACAGGGAGAACTTGGTAGCCTCAACCGATTTAACTTGTATCTGCCCCACTACACTACACTATGTCTTCAGAGGCATCAGGACTCGAAACTACGACAAGGGAATGTAATATGTGTGAGATTTAATGAGTTCTAAAACGAATTTTATTTATTCGTGTGATACCTATAGAACATAAGCAAAATTTAAATTGGTGGCCTAGTGGTCATGGACTTGGATTCGTGACCGGCGGTTTTCGTTCAGTCGCGGGTTTGAGCCATGACCGCGAAAGACCCGCCGTGTAACCGGAGCTGATGCACGTTAAATATGTCAGTGCCCGAATTCCTGCAATTGGCGTGGTGCGGAAGTTAGGAGAAGGGGTGCCAGCTCAGGTGTAGTCCTCGTCATTTGACCGATGTTCAAAATTACGAGGTCCGTCGCCAACAGCCCTCGTGCTAATTCTGCGTGACGTTAACAAAAACTAAACAGAATTTAAATTAATAAATAATGGAAATAAAATTGTGATTTGAAGAGAATTTCAAAATTCATTAAATATGCAGAACTGAAGGGGGGGATTTAGTTTAGTTTTTATTAACGTCGCACTACAAGCAACACGAGGGCTATTGGCGACGGACCTCGTAATTTTGAACCACGGTCAAGTGACGAGGACGACACCTGAGCTGGCACCCCCCTGAAGGGGGGGGGAATGATTCATTCTGTGCAATGCTATTTTCGGGAAAATAGACTCCTGTTTTCTTTCGTACAAAATGTTTTAAGTTTTCACTATAAATTTAAACAGCTTTCGTATTTTAAATGTGTAATTTTATTAAAATTTTAATTAATTCAAAGCATCTTACACGACTGCAGTCGTTAGATGTTTTGAATCAACTAATGTAACGTATATTGATTTTACTAATGAGTTAAGAGAATGTTTGTATATTTAGAGAACACTATATTTGCTTAGAGAGAAATGCGAGCACTAAATCCGGCGACAGTAGACGAGTGGTTTTGTTCGCGAGATCTTGTTTCCATCAAATTGTGGGTTCGAGTTCTGATACCACTAAATACCCGTCATGATGCAAGTTAAATTTGTCGGAGCCCTTTGCCTTCATGTTGGGATGGTGCAGAAAAGAGATTAGCGTGCGATCTCGTCACTTAATCATGGTTCAATATGACGAGATCCATAGCCAATAGCCTTCTGTTGACGATGTAAAGTTTTTTTACAGTCAATCAATTCCCCATAATTTTGAGTATTCATATTCATAATTTGACTCATGAAATTTTTATTTTTTATGACAAAAATTAAATAAATTTTAAAAATAACTCACAATTTAGACGGCTAAAATTACTTGTAATGGAAAACATCAAAAGTTTTTGACAAGAAAAGCCTGGAAAATAAAAACTCTCCTTGTTTATATATATATATATTATCATCGGTGTAAAATGATTCTATGTTAGATAAAGAGTTCTTCTTTTCGGTCTATTTAAAAAAAAATATTTTTTTTTTTAAAATCAAGCTTTTTAAATTAGACAAAAAGAGCAAAGACAGGACAAAAAGGTATAAAAAAATTTGTTGCAAAATAATGTTTAATTTCCAAAGGCTTAAGACGCTTTAATTAAAGTACTTATTAATGTATGGGTTCAAAAGAAGTATTAATGCTACAAAGTTTTATAAATTTTATTTTATTTTACATTAAAAAATTATTTTAAAATCTTTTAATCTACCTATTAAATAAAAGCTTGATTAAACATTTTTTGTTTTTGGACCCTTTAAAGAAGCGTTAGGAAAGAAAAGTTTTTCTTATCGAATGAAGACGTTAAAGAATTTGTGCACAATTGTACACTATACGTCCAACTTCTTTGTTATCATACAAGAATTTTTTAAGAAATCCCAACACATTAGAAAAAAGTGCAGATAAAGGAGAATATACAGAAAATAAACACATAGGTGTCATTGGGGTGAGAGGTAATTAGGTGAAAATATTTTTTTAAGAAAATTTAATTTATATCTTTGATCCCTCCCCGTATTATGCGCGAATTTTTTCTGCTCAAATACATATTGTACTAAATAGTTATCCAGTATTCAGTAACATAAAATCAAAACCGAAACTATTTCTGACGAGTTAATCGGAAATGAGACACTCTCCAAGCCCACACAAAATTCACCACCTCCTCTTCCCCTCCATCAACCCTTATGAAGATGTAACTTAACATTAATAAATTCATTCTCTCTATCCATAATCCTGAATATTCATACCTACAACCAATCACCCCCAAGACAGGTTCTAGATACTGCAACATTTTTGCGATGCCTTCTCTTTTATACATGTGTCATCTGCAGCTCGTAAATTTCGGAATCTTCGCTGCGAACGATGTACAATTTTTTTTTTATCTTCTTCCTTCCTCCATATTTTATTTTATGCTTCTTCTAATTGGGAGAGGTCTAGAAACCAGATGCCTGCAGGGGGTGCATCGAGGAATCGCTTGGTGCTACATGACGCCGCCACGGGGGTTGTGTGTGCTCCAGAGATTGGGTATAAAAAAGGGTATGTTCACACTGAGCAAGTCCTTTAATAATGGGGTGGGAATGTTTCGTGATGTGAGTGTATGGATTTTAAGTTGAGTTGACAAATCCTTTGAAGCAAATTCGTAAATATAATATTTCCTTCTGGAAGTTACAAGGCAGAGAGTACAATTTATCTTAAAATATTTCTGGTAGAAATATGGAGAATTTAAACTTCTAGAGAAATTATTTCTCTTGGTGAAATTCGTGAAAAAAATCTTTTTTAAGAAAAATTGATTTTTAGCGTTTTTTAATAAAGTTTTTCTTTCTTAATACAAAGTAAAAATACGATTTCACTCTGAAAACGACACATCGGATAGTAATACTTTAAATAAAAATTCAATATTAACTTAAGCAGAATTTGAAAGATTATTCACAGAGCCGAGAACTTTTATTATTTAGAATGAATACAAATAATAGGGAGAATAAGCAGTTACCATCTTTTTGAAATCATACAATAAAAATTCACAGTAGTTGATTTTTGTTACTAAATTTAAGATATTTTAACACTATATGTGTGTGTGTTAGTGTGGGGTGTGTGTATAAAATCACAAATCTTATAAATGAGATAAAATAAACAAAATTAAAAAATATGAATTTTGAAAAATTTAAAAACCAATTTTTTTTTTAAAGACAAAAATGGAGAATAATATATTGAATGTTGTAACAGGCTTTATACTGTTATGCTGGGTTATTCTAGAATTATAAGCCTGATGATCCTCATCAACAAATATATTCAGTGCTTGTCCATTAAAGCGGCGCCCGCCGAACGAAAAATCGCCAAGCAGTAAGATTTATTGCCATGTTTGGTTGTAATCTCCTAAGGTTGGAGTCCTAAAGAAACATTACTTAATCATTTTAGTAAAATATCGCTTGCCTGTACGTTACCGATTTCATCATTTTTTTTTAAATATCTATTTTGTTGCCTTTGAAAATGTCGTTAACAATTTTTAATTTACCGAACAGTAAAAAAAAATGGATGTCATCTCTTTTTTTTCAAGAGAAAGGACTTTTACCTAAAACATTATTATGCAAAAGAGGTCACGTAATGAAGTTATATGTTAATGAAGACAATATTTGGAGATGTAACAATAAAGATTGTTCGAATAAGAAGGGCCTCCGTATTGGAAATTGGTTCAGCGGTTCCAGAATACCGTTCGTTACTGCAATTCGATTTATCTATTGTTGAGCAGAGGAGTTGACGTCCATTAAATGATGTCGCAATCAATTGAATATATCAAAAGGTGCAACAGTGGATTGGAATCATTACATGAGAGAAGTGTGTTCTCTTCACCTTATTCTGAAATTTAATAAGCGTATAGGTGGACCCGATAAAATTGTGGAGATCGATGAAAGTTTATTCGTACGGCATAAGAACAACAGGGGTCGAGTACTTCCGCAGCAGTGGATTTTCGGTGGAATATGCCGGGAGGATGGCGAGTGCTTTCTTGTTCAAATATCGAACAGAGATGCAAACACACTGCTTGGAAAAATTTTGGAACATGTACAAGAAAGTTCCACTATCTATTCAGATTGTTGAAAGGGGTACAAGACTGAAGATCTTGAAGATGCTGGTTTTACACATTTCACGGTGAACCATAAGTATAATTTTGTAGATCCGTCAACGGGAGTTCAATCCCAAAATGTTGAACGAATGTGGGGTTCCGCAAAGTGGCATAACAAGAAACAACGCGGCACGGCTCGACATCATCTGGAATCGTATCTGGCAGAATTTAAGTGGGGGAAATATGTTGGGAAAAAAAATGCTTTCTATGAAATAGTGAACGCAATTTCGGAAATATTGCCATTAATGTAAATTTATATTCTAAAAGTTATGTAAATATTTATATTAAACTTCTAAATTTTTATATCACTTGATGAGATGAGATTTATCACTAAACATATAAAAGATTATTAAATAAAAATATTATTAAAATTTTTTTTATATTATTTATTGGTTTGTTATTTGTTATTCTACATTTCAATATCGCGCTCCACTTGCTTGACGCTTTTCACTAGCTTGGTGACATTGCGTATTCTTAATTTGGCGGGCGCCGCTTTGATAGACAAGTACCATATATTCTTACAAATTGCCTATGACACCAAAAATAAATTAATTCCAAAGTTAGATTTGCTTTTTTTTTTGGAATAAATTAATTCCAAAATAAAAATAAATTTCAAGGTTAGATTTGCTTGTGGAGGCTTCACAAATCCTATCATATTAGCTGTCAGCAACCCAAATTTCGGTTGATGACTTGTTAGTGTTGTTCGCAAAAGCTCAGTTAAATGCAAATAGGTTAAAACAGGCCGATTCTTATGTTTGATAACTTTAAGTGTTGGATAAAGTCACAATAGTATCAAGTACCAAAACTAAGAATAATCTTGGTGCATGTTGCTTCATTTTAAGGTATTTTTGTTCCTGATTTTGTTTCCAAACTGCTTTTTCCATAACCACAGCTCTAAAGAATACCAAAGCAGTTTATTAGAGGGTTTTTCCTTTAAAAAAAACTTTTAACAGTACTGCTTAGCCTCTTATTATTTTTTCTTGCAAAAGTATAATTTTATTTTTCCCGTTATGTTGATTGGCTCTATACCTGGCTCCCTTTTACTTTAATTTAGATTAGTAACGTAAACATTTAAGTAATATGTCTCTGTGAATTTCTGGAGAGGGAATCTCTTTTATATAAGAGTTTTAGAATAAACTAAAGCTAAGAAAAGGAGAGTGCTAGGGAGGCTTAAAATCACCTTTTTTTTTAACTACAGATGGTGATGCGAAGGTAAATTAGTGAAACCATCGAGTGCTTCCAACTGTTATACGGTGCCAAAAACTGTGACTTTGATTCAATGGTTAGTTTTGATTTGGCAGTCATATGCTAACATTGAATGCGGCCAGGTCGAGTTACCGTTCATGATACCTGTATTCATCACTAAACGGTGAACAGTTACAAAATAGTGTTCAATTGAAAAGATACGAAACGTCGTAACAACGTAACCGTTAACATATTTGCCTTTGCCGCTAAAGGAGAACGTAGCGAGACATCTAAGGATGCGATTGGAGATCTGGCGTGAATCGCAGCATTCGCGGCCTCCCGCGTACGCAGGGGAGAGCAGAGGCTCTCATGAAGAACACCGTCCAATTGACGCGACGGTGCATGTGAGAACATAATGGCGTTCACGTTGCAAAATTCGACGATCGAGGAGCAGCGAAGCATTATCCGATTTCTGACAGCGGAAGGTGTTAAACAGGCCGCTGTTCGTCGCCGAATGGTGACAGTATACGGGGAAGACTGTGTCTCCGACAAGTCAGTGAGAAATGGAGTGCCCGTTTTCGTGCAGGCCGTGAGAGTTTGGTTGATCCATCCGACCAACAAGCCGGACATGTCGCCCTGCGATTTCCATGTGTTTGGTCCTCTGAAAAAACATCTGAAAGGGAAGCGATTCAACTCGGACAACGAACTCGAGGAAGCTGGGAAGGACTGGGAACCCAAGAATTCTGGGAACAAGGAATCCTTTGGCTCGTTAATTCAATGGCGTCATTGTGTTCAGGCCTGTGGTGTATACTTTCAATGAAGTCTTCATTTATACCCACAGTGTCATTGCGTACCTTTTTATTTGAACATCCCTTACGATGCAATGGTTTGCTTCTAGTGAATTTGTTCCAAAAAAAGCGAAGACAGCAGAACAAGTTGTAGCGACGATTTTTTAGGATGCTAAGAGCATCATCCTTATGGACTTCTTAGAATATAGAAAAACGATACTTGGACAAAACTATACAGTGAATTAACCTTTTCCATCCCTTTCACGTGCACTTTTTGAATCACCCTGGTAATTATGTAGAATTCAATAAAATGATGAAAAAACTGTTTGTTGTGAATAGATACCAGAAGAATACGACAGAAGATTTTCGAATGCCACTTTACCTTTTGAGAAATTAAGAGGTAGACTTCAAATAAGATGCATTTGATATAAGTTTTTGATTATGGTAATCCTATTTCTGAGGGAAGGAAAGCTCCGTTATTGAAGATAAAAATGCAAGTATACACATTCAATAATAACCCACATAATTTAATTTTAGCATAGGTGTAATATTCATTCTAACTCTATCACTGGGTTAAAAAAATGCTTATTCCTAAAAGTCTATCTCGATTATGATAGTTGAATATAGGGTTTTTACATTAACAAGTGTTAACAACAAGTCTGAAACTCTAAGAAAACAATGTTGATATTTTTTCAAAAAAGAATATTCTATATTTTAAGTCTGTCTTTGCGTGATGTTAAGAAATAAGACCCCAAATTTCGGATAGATTGATTTATTTTTTCAATAGGTTGATTGTTTATTTATGTAACACTTAGAAACAATACAAGGGCAATAGGCGACGGACCTTGGATTTTGAACATCGGTCAAGTGATGAGAAGGATACCTGATCTGGCATCTGCAAAAATAAATTAGTTGCCTCTAAAAATAAACGTAATGAGTCAAGTTTTTATTTTTTTCCCATCAAATATCATAGACTTCTTAAACTATTCTGTGGGTATCTGAGTAAATTTCTTTTGGTTCAAAAGAGGTAAATTTTAAAATAAAATTTGACCTTGTAAAACTTGTTTTACTTCATGCATTCAAACTCTGCAGGGAAATAATTCCGTAATGTCTTGTATGTGAAAATTACATGTGGCGTACGTAATTCTTATTTAACATAATACAGCCGTATTAAACAGTGTACTGTTCTCGAACCAAAGAATTTTCAATTATTAGTCTTAAAGCAATTCGGGCAGCTGACACTGACATTACAAGTTTGCAAGCAATGCGTGATTCATTCGGAGATATTTGGTGAAAAGTTGGATGGATAGTCTTTACATATTGACAAACCACAAGACCCATATTAGGATAACATTTTCGGATAAAAAAAAACTCTTAATAGGAATCTATAAATTAAGATGGCTGCGTAATATTATAGACACATGAATGATAGGCAAAATAATGGAAACATCTACTGAAGAAGAAATCGAAAGGAATCCAAATGCACACTTACATAGTTCGATGTAAGCATCACTGTTTGCTTCCTACTTCTGACTCTGTTCCGCTCGAATAGGGTAGGAAATAAACTAACTTCATTAAGTGACGCAGTTACATAAAAAAACACCAGTAGAGTAATATAATTTTAAAATATCAGTTTTTTGCAAAGAGGCATGGATATTGGTGCTCATCCGTTAGGGTTTTCAGTGTCTAAAAGAGCTGAAATTGTAGGTGGGCGAAAAGAATATGTATTTGAAATTATGCCCATGTATAAAAAAGAAAGGTACTTTACTTAAAAATGTGGAAACTGGGGTCAGAAAACATACTTGTTTGGAGGAATCTTGATCGGGGGAGTTCTTGGCATTCTTTGAGACCAATTGTTGTTTTGAAATATCGGAAACAGCCCAAACCTATTTGAACGTATTCCAGAATACAACCCTGTTGGCGTGGTGTAGAAGTTAGGAGAGGGGGGGGGTGCCAACTCAGGTGTCGTCCTCGTCACTTGACCGAGGTTCAAAATTATGAGAGGTCCGTCGCCAATAGCTCTCGTGTTGCTTCTACTGTGACGTCAATGTAAACTTAACTTAACTAACTAACTCCTGAATCCAATGGTCAAGTAGACAAGTCAAGAGCTCAGGTGTCGTCTTCGTCATTTGACCGAAGTTCAAAATTACGAGGTCTGTCGCCAATAGCTCTCGTGTTGCTTCTAGAGCGACGATAATAAAACCAATCAACCAACCAGTAGACCAAGCCTCAGAATCCTATGATCCATTTCATTATCCAAATGACCCACTTGAACTTCGAAAATAAAGAACAATATTTAGAAATAAATTACAAAACATAAACATGAAACGAACACTTGAAGAATAAATGAAAAAAATGAACTGAAAATAAATAATAACATTTTTGTTTGGTTACAAAGTTGCAGTATTGCAACATGCATTTTTATTTTTAAAACATAAAATTGTAATATAGTTTCAATGAGAAATCGATAAGTTTAGCACATTGCCCGTTCATATTTCCTTCACAGACCATCTGGTGACACTGTTATCACTATCTCTGTAGTAGTACTTGTTCAGTAGAGCAAGAATAGTGGCGCAATTATAATTACGCTGCGAAATAATAATTATTTAAAATAAACTATAACCATGGACAAACAAAAAGTAAAAAAAAAAAGTTATTATTTCAATAATTTTTATTTCGGAAATGATTGATTTTAAAAGTGTACCGCTATAGAGGGAGGCGTGCCCGGGGGGGGGGAGATTCGGAAAAATATCAGTGGATTATGATCTTTACCTGATATCAACGTATTGGACATCATTTTCTGCTAAGTTTTCGTTTGAAAAAAAAAATGGCTCTGCTATTTTGTCCGCTTTCATTTCAACTTATAAATATAAGCAAACATTTTACACATGAGGTTTATTTTAAGTTAAAACATGAGCCGCTGAATTACCGAAAATTCAGATGCTTTTATTCGTTTTAGGACGACAAACTATAAGTCAAGGATGACTAATAGACATCGAAATTCAGCATCAGGACAGCCATCGGTATCGAAGAGGGGAAAAAAGCTCACTCAGTTTTATGTTCTTTTTCAAGAATTACAATTTTAAATATTTTCTCAATTAAATTTATCTTATTATTCATCCAAAAAGATGTTTTAAAAGGAAAATAGTACTGACCCGAAACGTCTTTATACACAGATTTTGGTAAATTTTGACCAGTGATAAAGGAAAAAAAAAACCGGCTATGCTAATTTTGTTTTAATATGTGCTAACTCCCCCCCTTGTTAATTAATCGAAAGAGTAGCATTATTAAAAATGAATATTAGTTAGCGTAAAGCAATCGTACATCCGAGTCCCACGTTCCACAGAAGCAATTACTATCAAGAAACGAATTTACCTTCTTTGAATTTCTGATGCATTTTTATTTTCACAAGTAAAACAGTCTAAAGTACAAAAACGTTGCTAATGTTGATAACAAAAAGAATATAAATAGACGATTGTGCTATAAAACTCAATTGTGAAATTAAATATTAAAATAAGAGCAAACGATAAATTATTACTATAGACAGTAATGTACTGTTTGGATATTACTATAAAGTATTAAATTAATTATATCTTTGCACTCTAAATATACCTTATGCAAACTAAATGTAATTATCAATGTATTATAATGTCAATCTTTTTACTTAACACCACGTATTCTTTATTGTATGCCCACACATTTTTGTTGACGCCATTTTCTCAATACAATAACTAGTCAGCATATTTTAAAAGACACCGGACACCTAGTGTTGATAATCTTCCCCTGGTGACTGTACTTTGTATCAGGTGCATATTACTTCAGTCCATTCAGCAAAGTGCATCACATGCTGTCTTAATGAAAACGCAAATGGGCAGAAACAAATGTCCTGGTGTTCTCAATCAACAGATCTTAACGGCATTGATCCTTTATAAGAATATCTTAAGTAAGAAGAGATAGGCAGATTTCCTCCACCTTGATCACTAACAACATCGTGAGATATTTTACAGACGGAATTACATAAAATAACGTATAATTACCTAGTTACGTATCATAATACGTAAAGATCTATGTATATCCATCCCATGTGAAATTGTGGCGATCCATGTGTTAGTGCGTACCAACGCCATGTTAATAAAAATAAAAAAATGTTTTCATCAGTTTGTTGAATTCCTTCCTTAAAATTTAGGCATAATGTATAATAACTTGGGCTTGAAAAGTTCCAAACACCCCTTCCCTCCCAACTACATAAAAATATGTTGTTTCATTTCTAATTTAGTTAAACATTTATAAATAAATAAGTTTAAAGTATAATTTATTTATTTTTAATCAAAGTTTCTTTTGTTAAAATTAAATACTCCTAATTGGGTAAAAAAAATTTTTCTTATAATATAGTTAATGAAATAAATACCAATTAACTTTAGTCAAATAAAACAGTGAAACACATATTATTCTTATGACGTACACACTTGTGGCGAAACAAGAACAACTATGATAGAAAAGCCTTTCTATACCAATCGCAGCAGTGCCGAGACTTAGTTCTCTGTGCCGTGCACGACGTTACGTACTTTGCATTTGCGGTCATATATTGATTCCGAAATATGAGTATGCTGAAATTGCAATGTGACACAGCTATGATAATACGCTCAGTGGTATTTTTTTCAATTTTTAAGTATGATTCACACAACTCAGCTTATAGCCAGTATTACAATTTTTTAAATTGTCCTTTGCACAGAAAATGTAATATATTTAAATTAAAGACAATGAATAGATTCGAGATTAATATTTTTTTAATACATGTATCTAAATTAAAATTTTTCACCCCAAATATTTCGTTTTGCGACCCCATTAGGTGTCGCCACCCACAGTTTAAGAAGCGCTGTGTTAAAGGGAAAAACTGTTTTTTTTTTTATCAAATATTTTCAAATTTTAAAACATAATATAAGAATGTGTATCAAAAACAAATTTGTAATTTCACATAATAATTGAGACAGTTTCCTGCCTTAAAATGTGTTCCGAGTTCAGTTCAGGCTCTTCGACATTTTTGGCGAAGATAGCCTTAAAGAAGAGAAAAGTTTGAAGGTAAATGCATATTACATGTGCATCTCCATCTACAGAGTATAATACCTCTGACTTCCGCGATACAAAGCACCCAAAAGACAATGATAAAGTTATTTTCACTGTTGCTTCATTATATGAAACATATTTCATCTTCGGAAGAAAAAAAAGGAAGAAACGAACTATCTTGAGGAAGATAGCAGTTGTGATATACGCCACCGATGGATGATTCTGGCAATTCCTCAAGAAGTGATAAATAAGTGGAAACGCACTTCGATGACAAAGAAATTCCGAGGAAGATGATGATGACAAAGCTGGGAGTGCACAGGAGACGACGTTCTCTCCTATCTCGTCTGCCATCTCGTCGAACATTCCTTCATCAGGGAATGGGCGAAGATTTTTTTTTTTCATCTTCTTTTGGCAGATCTTCTGTAGTAGATAACACTTCTTCTGGAGTAAGACACCTCCAGATAACATTTCTCGATTTTTTTTTTCTGGGGAAGGGGGGGTGGAGAACTGTCGCTTTTTGTCTACAGGAAACATCGGATTTCCGTAACAGGAATTCGAAACGAAGTGTGTGAAACAGTTACAAAGAGCTTAAGTGTCGTGTTATTGGTGATATGTGATGATGGGCATGTTAATTCACAAGCTGTAAAGAGATAAAGCGATTATTTGATATGATATTAAAAAGCTTAAGTACAGTATTTGTGTGAGATTTCATTTATTATAAGTTGGGTAAACTATTCTGGAATAAGTACTGAACATTATCGGTAATCCGGTAGCTAACAGACCAGAGCACCATCAGATTATTGGATAATCATTAATAATGATGTATTTAAACAGCAAATGCTATGTATTGTATTAAATGGATAAAAGATGCGCAAGCATATACCACGCTTCAAATGACTCAGATTAGCAATTACGAATGATCCAAAACAATTTAAAATTTTAAAACATCACAATTTGTCCTTCAGTATAGAGAGAAAGAGAGAGAGTATTGTGTATAAGGATATCAATCTTATAAATAAAACAAAAATCAGAAATAAAGTTAGTTCAAATATTTACGGAAATAATACCTAATTGGTACTGAAGGGATACAGCTCGTATTAGAAAGTTATCATGCTAGTATGGAACACAGCGACAAAGAACAACTGTTGAGTAACCTTGTAGACATCAATGCAAAAATGATTAGAGCATCCAGCAAATGGCCACAAAGAACCCTGGTTAGTTGCGTTGCGAGAACGATGAATCTACTGATGCGAGATTCATCAGTAGATTCATCTACTGATGAGTATGAGACCAATACTGATCTACTGATGAGTATGATGATCTACTGATGAGTATGATACCAATCTACTGATGAGTATGATGAGTATCCTGTATGAGTAGAAGACCATCTAATTCTACTCATACAGGATGAACTCAGCTGGTCTCGGTCGTCAATGACTAGCGGATCACTAAACCAAATTAATTCTTATTCTCTTCTGCCGAGTTCTTTTGAAGGCTGCATGTGTATAAATACCAAAACCACTCGCAATTTGTACATCTGCGCGTATGCAGAAATATGTTGTCCTAATGTGCAGCCTTAAGGTAAGCTGAGAAGGTTACAAGCAGTTCGAGGAGGGCCATCACAGTGAAGTGTAAAACACATGAAATAACAAAAATTACAAAATATTTACTGTTTTTTTATTGATAGCGTCTGCAGATAGCGTATTATAGATAACGTCTGTAAGGTGTGTCTGCCCGTATAAAACATCGGATTATTAACAAGGCCGAAAAGGTGAAGTGCCGGATTATAGAAGGAATACTTTACTTCAAAATTGTTCAATTACTTTGAAATTTGTTTCAGGAGAAATATCAAGATGTCCTTTTAACATTTGTTTCAGTAAGAGACTCCATTTTTTCAGAGCGAATTAGAATAGAGCATTTTTTCAGCATAATTCTATATATACTTCTCCAGCTGCTCGTTTGACATCCGTATATCTACCAACCGTACCATTGGTCGTAGCAGGCCTTGTTTCCATTCAATCATGAATTCGAGCCCTGATTCTCCTAAAGACGCATCGTGTAACTGGAATGAAGCACGTTAAATCTGTCGTGGCTGAAGGTGCTCCCCCCGTCAGAGGCTTATTTCCTTTAGGTAAGTATAAGCAACAGGACCACATGTCACGGTATATATATATGTGTGTAATTTGGTAAGTTTTATATATATTTTTAACTACACAACCATCGAGCAAGTTCTCCACTTTTTTTGCGCATTTTTTTCCCTTCAGGAAGAGGATTATCCCATTTGCATAGCTCTGGAGCATAGTACTTCGTACATGACGTCATGATCCATACATGCTTCCAACAATTTAATCTTTTAATCAACAATTTTTTGGAGCCCGCTGTATTTATTCATTTGTTTGATCCGTGTGGTGACCGGGAATGACAGAATAGTTCCACTGTAGCTGATGTATGTAGTAAGAGACGACTAAAATGGGGTATAGCAGGGCACCCTGCCGCTGGGGATTATATCAGGGGACCTCAGAGACTTGCCTCCTTTTGGTAAGTACAGGGAACATGACCCCGAGGAACCCTAGGGAACTTTTTTCTTTCACATGGGGTTTACTGTCTTTGGTCAATATGGTTGACGCACTCCCGGATACCCTAGCGATCCTTTTCTATTTTCGACCCTCCTTGTCAACCAATTTTCGTTTTTTTTCTTCAATTTCTTCATGTCTAGACCACAGTTAAATCTTGTTTGGCGCAGCATAGCCATATCTGGCCCTTGCGCCAATAAACTTTACATTCACTCACTCACTTATTCATTTGTTTATTATTTGAAGCCGAATTGCGCGATTCTTTTTTTTATAAAAATTATCGCAAAAAGGCATTCTTTCAAAAATTAAATTTTAGTTAAACTACTTAGGATGGAAATTTATTTTTGTTACTTGGATTATTTTCAAAATTCAAACAAATGAAGAATGGGCACTCCAATAAGTTCTTAGTAATATTCAGTTAAATGTTTCGTTAAGGTAACGAATAGCATTTCAAAAACGAAAACAGAATAATATTCACTGCATACTACGTCTTTTGAGAAATTGTAACGGGGCCTAACAAATATTTATGCACAAGCAATGGTCAATGAGCAACATAAATCGGAGTTTTAAACGCAAACATCAAGTAATAAACATTTCTTCTACATCAGTCTTTTTTCCATCTCGATTTATCAAGTACCCAGATAATCCGAAAAAATAACATCTAATATAGTCGTACACTAAATTATAATTTCAACTCTCTTCTGAAATTCCATTTTTAACTTTCATTGAGCGAGTTGATAAAACTTTTAAGATATTAAGTGTCATTCTCTCTTCATAGAACAATGGTTAATAATTGAGATTTACGTCGCTAGTAACTTCTTGGACACTTGTGATGTTTATTAAACAATATTAATTGTTAAAATAAAGTAAAAAGTACAGATTGGCTGTTTCAGTAAGTTAGGGCGACTCTTAAACATGTTGCTTAACTAGTTTAAGACTTGCAATAAAAACTAGTAACATAAGGGTTAGTATTAAAAAAAAGGTTTGCCCAGATTAAATAGCTGTCGAACTATCAAAAAATGCCAAATTGGTGTGTACTCTATACTTCATTTTAATCAAATTAATCTGATTAAACAAATATGTTTTTAAAGTGGCTATAATGTAAAGTTATAAAATAAAATTATTCCAAAAATTTCGAAATAGTGCATTGAAATCCATCAGTTAAATATATCTTCTCTACTTACAACCTATGCGACTTGCGACTATTTGTACTTCCGACTTCAAAAATGGGTTTGGTGGGGATAATGAGTGATTTATGCGATTTAGAAAATAATTTAATTTACATAATATAACATTTCTGTATCAAAGGAAAAGCAGAAAGAACTTTTTCACAGAACCAATTTTTTTTTACATATGTATGAGCGTGGAATTTCATTTACTTACTATTTGTACATTACTTTATTTCATGTTATATTTTTCTTTATAGAATGTAAAACAGAGCACAAATTGCGTGTTTTACATATTATACATAACAATTATATGCACATAGATCCAAATTTTACATTCGATGTACACTCTTTATAATTCATTTAAGTGAAAACAGTATGGAAAAAATGTATACTCGACTATGACCAGTGCGACTTACGAGTACTTACTCTGAAAAAACTCGGCCGCAGAAATCTATATGTCCCTGAGAGAAAATAATAAACAGGCAGAAAAGCGTTTGAATTTTTTTTTATTTATACATTAGTAGAATCAAAATATAATGTTGAATAATATCAAAAATTTTCAAACATCTCAATAGAAGAACCCTTAAAAACAAAAATGTTATATTTTTAAAGTTTCCATTAATGATATATATATGTTTCAGTCCAAATAGTTTTAAAAACTTTAATTTTTACTTGGCGTGATAATAAAAAAAGTATAAGTAAAATTTTATTTAACGAGACTGCTCTCGAACTGTTTAAGTTAGGAGTTCGACGGATTTTATTTAATCCTCTTATATGATTTAATCAATAAATATATTTATCTCTAAAGTATGAATGTAATAAATCATTAGAAATTGTAGATTATTGTTTAAAATATAAATAAATAAATCTCCGATAAGAAATAAAGAGCCTTAAACATTTTGAAATTGGTGTAAAATTATTTTGTTAAAATAACTTCCGTGACATATTTTGAAAAGAAAAAATAAAACTTTCATGAAGTTCCAAATTGTTAAATGTTACTCTTAGATGAGTATAACTAATAATAGCAAAAGGGGGGAGAAATTTTTGTAATTTTTAAAAATTTACTGTAATTTAGATTTAATATTCAAAGGCTTAACACATTTATTATTACAGTTCCATTGTAGCAAAATTGACTAACCTTTTAATTATCTTAACAATCATGCAACAGTATTTCTATTATTGAATTCGATACAAAGTTGCAACAAAGGCCACAGTTTCATAAAATGACATTGTTATGTTGAAAAATATTCACTTTAGTGTTTGAATAAGCTAAGTGAAGTTGCGATTTAATTACTGCGATAGTGTTTTTGAAAGTTTTTGAGGTAAATACTAATTAACGAAATACCGACGATGAGGCAAACGTTTCTTGGTGCTTTCTCTCTCCTGCTTCTTTGGATCACCAACATGTTGCAAATGGTATATTTTTGTGACGTGACTTATATGTGTTATTCTGTCGGATACATCTTACTGTTGGAACACTGCAAAATCACGCAGAAAACTGATTCTTCCATCAAAGTGGACGCTTGTGTTGCCACCGAGGACATCGAAGCCTTCCACCACGACATCGATAATGACTACTGAAAATACATAACTTCTGATAGCACTCTGAGTGATTTTCAAATCTTTTTGAAGATGCATGTAGTTGCTATAATGTATTCAGAGCAAATCACTTTCTAATTCATATTGAAAATCATAAATACTCAAAGGAACTTGGGAATCTTTTAATGTAATCTGCTACCGAATAACCCATTTGTGGATTCAATTGAATCAGGTCCACTTTTATGAGCAATTTTTCTGTTTTACAAATCTTTTTCAAATTCTAACAGTAAAAAAGCAATCACTTGGCGAGCAGAGAAAACTCTTTGCAGAAAGCACCCGAAGACAACAATGACTTTAAATGCAAACCAACCCTTTTGGTGGAGCAATACTGTCCGTTGTTTTCCAACAGGATATTCCACAGTTTCGTTTGAATTAGTTTAAAAAGCAGGGTAAAAAATTCATGGCATATATAACAACAGAAATTTCAAGAATGGCTTCTTCAAAATACTTTGCAATAACATAAACTTCTGTTACATCAAAAAATGAAATATCATATCGCACAACAAGAAGTCCAAAAGCAGCTTCATGGAAATACAAAAATTGCTTCAATTAAATCAGAAAAAGAGGAACATCTCATTCAGCAACAGGAATATAGAGATTGGTTTCACAAAATACTTTGTAAAAACAGCAACTTCAGAAATGCCCCAAAAAAGAAACATCAAATACAACAAGAAATTCAAATGCAGTTTTATTGAAACGCATGAAATCCCCACTAAGGAGTTAGAAAAAAAAAGGATCACCGTATAGGATAAAAGGAATTTCAAGAATAGCTTCATCAAAACACATTCAGCCTCCTTCAGCACTGATAGAAAAAAGGAAAAAAGAAATCATATTCAACAACATACAGTATTAACTTCATCAATAATTTGTCGGGGAAAAAAAGAAACATCTTTTATAGCAACAAGATTTTCATGAACAATTTCATGAAAACAGTGAATTTTTTTCAATAGAAAGTATTCATATATTTTAATAATAATACACATTTTTCTTGCATTTTTTCAAAAAATTGGCGAGTCTCGGTGTTAATGAAATTACAGAGATAGTGACTCTTATTCCAAGAGACAGTGACTCTTTATCTAAGAGATAATGACTCTTTATCAAAGAGATAATGACTCTTTATCAAAGAGATA